>CAUYPK010048390.1:0-50347 GCA_963574355.1 Loris lydekkerianus | reverse complement strand
ATAATCCCAGCATTCTGGGAGGCAGAGGTGGGTGGATTGCTTCAGCTCATGAGTCTGAGACCAGCCTGAGCAAAAGCAAGACCCCTTGTCTCTACTAAAAATAGAAAAACTGAAGCAAGAGGATTGCCTAAGCCCAAGAGTCAATGTCTCAAAAAAAAAAAAAAGAAAAAGAAAAAGAAAATATTTTTATGCAGCTGTACAATGTGTGTTTGAAGGTGTCATTACAAAAGAATCAAAAAGTTACAAAAATTTAAAAGCCTATAAGTAAAGTTATAGTAAGTTATGACTAATTTACTATTTAAAATCTTTTTTTTTTTTTGGGGGGGGGAGGTGGCGCCTGTGGCTCAGTGGGTAGGGCACTGGTCCCACATACCAAGGTTGGCAGGTTCAAACCCAGCCCCGGCCAAACTGCAACAAAAAAAATAGCCAGGCGTGTGGCAAATGCCTGTAGTTCCAGCGCCTCGGGAGGCTGAGGCAAGAGAATCGCCTAAGCCCAAGAGCTGGAGGTTGCTGTGAGCTGTAATGCCACCGCACTCTACCGAGGGCAACAAAGTGAAACTCTGTCTAAAAAAAAAAAAAAAATTAATATATAATAGGATTACTGTCAAAGAACTCTGTAAATAAATGTAAAATATTATCATTGTTACATACAGAAATCGTAGATTTAGGCCAGGCCCAGTGGCTCATGCCTATAATCCTAGCACTGTAGAAGGCTGAAGCAGGTGGACTGCCTAAGCTCAGAAATCTGAGAGGAACCTTAACAAGAGAGACCCCATCTCTAAAAATAACCTGTTGTTAGTTGTTGTGGGCACCTGTAAGTCCCAGCTACTTGGGAGGCCAAGACAAGAATATTGTTTGAGCCCAAGAGTTTGAGGTTGCTGTGAGCTATGATGCCATAGCACTCCACCAGGAGACTCTCTCTTCAAAAAAAAAAAGTATTGGCATTTGTAGCTCAGAGGTTAGGGTGCCGGACACATAAACCCGGACCAATAGGTTTGAACCTGGCCCAGGCCTGCCAAACAACAATGACAACTACAACAAAAAATAACTGGGCATTGTGGCAAGTGCCTATAATCCCAGCTAATCTGAAGGCTGAGGTAAGAGAACAGCTTAAGCCCAAGAGTTTGAGGTTGCTGTGAGCTGTAACGCTACAGCACTCTATCGAGGACACAGTGAGACTGTCGAAAGATACAGAAAGAAAGAAAGAAAGGAAAGAGAGAGAGAGAGAGAGAAAGAAATTGTAGATTTAGATTTAGAAGTGATTTTAAAAGTAATCACTTTTGAAGAAAAGGCAAAGTGAGGGCTGGCTTAGCCTCCTAGTACAGTCATCTACCAGTTGTTAGACCTTAGAAACAGTACTTAAAAACTTGTCTCCTAGGCTAGGGGCCTGTGGCTCAAGCGGCTAAGGCACCAGCCACATACACCTGAGCTGACAGGTTCAGCCTGGGCCGGCCAAACAACAATGATGGCTGTAACCAAAAAAAAAGACAGGCTTTGTGGCGGGTGCCTATAGTCCCAGCTACTTGGGAGGCAGGGGCAGAAGAATCGCTTGAGCCCAAGAGTTGGAGGTTGCTGTGAGATGTGAAGCCAGGGCACTCTACCAGAGCGACAGCTTGAGTCTCCTTCTCAAAAAAAAAAAAAAAAAAAATCTTGTCTCCTAGCCAGGCCTGGTGGAACGCACCTATAGTCGCAGCTACTCAGGGGCTGAATCAAGAGGATGTTTGAGGTTGCCATAAGCTGTGATGAACCCACTGCACTCCAGCCTGGATGACACAGGGACACCCTGTCTCAAAAAAAAAAAAAAAAAAAAAAACACAAACAAAAACAAACTTGACTCCAAGCTTCAGCTTCCTAACGCCAAGGTCGTACTTCCGTCAAAGTTCTGAGAGATTTAGATATCACTACAGTGCCTGGTGCAAATTAAAGACCCTATACTAGTTCTCTAATTCTTGCCCAGAGATTCTCCCCTACACCAAGTTAAGGCCACAGTGAATGGGACCAAAGTAAAAAACTCACACCAAACTCACATTCACTTCTGGACTGTCCACCTACAGGCGCTGCTCCCGGAGGGGGTCCATCACGAGATCTCAAATCTCTTTCAAACGTAGTTGAAAATCACAACCAAAATGTTACCATTGTGAAAATCACAAAGGAAGAGCAGTAAGCATATCCTGACCCGGGAACTAGGAACAAGGAAACTGCCGAGAAACTCTGGGGTTGAAGAGCAGCAAGGGATCAAGAAACCACCCTCATGAACGTCTTGGGGTTTATTCTGGTCGCTCTCCAGCTGAAGTAACTTTTCTTCTAGGCCGACGGCGCTGCAAATCACAGGCGAGCTGAGCACAACGGGTTTCCGGGCAAGAACGAAAGGCACTTGAGGTCAGACGCCTCAAGGCCATTTCCCGGGAGGCCTGGGGATGCCAGAGCAGCCGCGCCGGCCGCCCCTCCCTCTCCACGGTTACGGGCCCCGCCGCCAGCCCTGAGCACCGGCTCGGCCAGAGCCCGGGCATTCTCACCTGAGCGGGGCCCACAGCGTAGCCCCTCTGGGGGCAAAGGCCTCGGATCCCCGCAGCCACGCGCACAGCCCTCCAACAGAGCCCACACGCCGCGCCAAGAGCCGATAGCCCGCGGAGCGCAGCCATCTGCCGGCCGCCCACCGTGCGCACGCGTAGACTTCACTAACCCGTTTGCCGGCCCCTGCCGCGCAGCCAATCAGTGATCAGGGCCGCGCGGCATCTCGGGAGTTGTGGTCCGACGCCGGGTGCGGGCACGCGGGACCAGAGCCGCTGCATGCGAAGCCGAGACCGCTACCGGGGTGCTGGGCCGCTTGCCCGCTTGCCTGAGGGGCTCTGCTTCAGCAAAGAGTCACAAAGTTCCGCCGCTTCGTAGGCATAGACTTGAGGTGAGCAGGCTCGAGTGTATCTGTACGGCCCAGGTGCGCCACCGTGCTGTCTCTGGGTACCTGCCGATTCCTGGAACGTCAGTGTCAGGTGGGAGTCCCAGCATCTCAACCTCGGTGACTTTAGGGAAACGGGGACTGTGTGGATGGAACTTAACCTTGATTTCAAGGAGAAGTTTAGGAAGCAGACCTTTCTTTTCACGTTCAAATCTTCTGCGCACCGGTCAATTAAGGAATGTGCGGGGGCGGGGCGATGACTAATTCTTTTATTCTTTCAGTAAACATTCGCTAAAGCCCTCCTTCCTGTGGACTCTGTGCTAATTCCTGGAGAGACTATATACGTGAATAAGCCCCTCAAACTCACACTTTGAAGGGAGGGTGAGGCAAAACCGTGATACAAGGTAGAAAACCCGCAAGAGAGTGTCAGATAGCTAATTCAGCACTCACTGAACCCAGCTAGTGATGGGCACAGTGCAGCTCCTGGACTAGGTACAAAGATAAGTGGAGGCAAGAATGGGTTTTGGTAATTGAGACTCAAGTATTTCCTTGGAGCCTCTGAGCAGCAGAGCTGTATCTGACAGTTTCTGGTCATAAGAGGAGTTTCTGCTGAAGGAAGAAGTTTCATTTCCCACCTTTGCAATATATAGTATGTTCCCTACCTCTCAGAGACAAACCCTCCATTCCTGGCAGACATTTTGACCAAAACCTCATGAATGACCCTCACAGAGACTCACCCAGCTAAGTCACTCCTGAATCCCTAACCCTCAGAAACAGATAATGAATGTTTATTGGCTTAAGCCATTAAATTTTGGAGTAATTTGTTACAGAGTAAACAGTAACTAATACACGAGGTAATCGGTACTGTGTCATCCTCAGAGCTGTTTCATCTTCAGGGGTTCTCAGACTGGATCAGGTGTGTTCCCTATCTGGCTCTACCTTGCTTTCAGTCTTCCTCAACTGTGAACTAAATGCCAGAAAAGAGCAGACATTTCTGTGGCAGGAATTGGGCTGGGTTTTGCTGTTTTCAGGAAAGATGACAGAAGGTAAGTTCTTTGAGGTTCCAACCTGATTATTGTGTCAAATACTCCGTGTGTGTGCGCGCCTGCGCAGATACAGATAAATCTTCATTAAATTATGTGGATTCTTAAGCCAAAAAGGGTTAAACCTGTCCTCTAAGAAGAAATCTAGGGTGGTGCCTGTGGCTCAAAGGAGTAGGGCACTGGCCCCATGTGCCGGAGGTGGTGAGTTCAAGCCCAGCCCCAGCCAAAAACGGCAAAAAGAAAGAAAGTTGGCGGCGCCTGTGGCTCCAAAGGGTAGAGCGCTAGCTCCGTATGCCAGAAGTGGCGGGTTCAAACCCAGCCCTGGCCAAAACCACAAGAAAAAAGAAAGAAAGAAAGAAAGAAAAAGAAATCTAAGTGATAAGCCTTGCTCTGTTAAGAGTTCACACCTCCAGAAATAAGGGTACTAAAGTCTACCCTGTGCTGTTCTAGGTGTCCTCCCTCTAAGCTAAGACTATATTCAACCACCCTTGGGCAGTGCTGAATAAACACTAATAAACTCAAGCTCTGTGATTTACATTGTAGGCAGACCCTACCCTTCTGCTACCTGACTCATCTTTATTTTGTTTCCCAGTCAGGTTACAAAACAATTAGGTTAGGATGTTCTTTTATATTCAGGCTCACGTCCAGTGAATTTGGAAGCTTCCCAAGCCATTACACTCACACATCTGAGTTTATTTATATTGTTTTGTACTCTCTGTTCTTATACAAGTGGACTGAGTGTTGGTTAGGAGGGTCTACCTGGCCCTCAGTCACATTATTCATGGGGTTTATTCATGTTTATTTTTTTTAATTAGTTTTTGTCCCAGAGTGGGTTTCAGTGCCTCTATTTGTAGCCTCCTATGCACTGACTTGCTCCATCTTCCTATATCAGTTCAGAGGTCAAGTACTCTCTGGCATGCATCAGAATTGTCTGGAGAGCTGGTAAAACCCAGCATGGTGGGACCCATCCTCAGAGTTTTGATTTGCATATCTAATCAGTTTTTAGGTGATGCCGATGCTGCTGGCCCATTTGGAAAAGCTCTGCTCCGGGAGCCTGAGTATGTCTGAGCAACTGACACCGGACAGTTATGTTCTGGAGACTAAGCTTCCCCACCTGGGAACAGATGCTGCCTCAGCTTTCTCTACTCCCAGTTCCCCAGCCACACCTACGTGACCAGTTCTGTTCAACTGATGTCCTGATAACTGCTATTTGTGGCTCTTCTTTATCTCAAGTGTTTCATATTTTTCTCCTGGAAAAGTCTTGCTTTTAGTCTTCCTCAGTTGTGGGGTAAACTGTATAAAGCAACAGCCCTCCCTGACAGGAATCAGAGATGAGCTGGTTCTTCTCAGGAACCAGTTCTGCTAACACAGTGGTTCTCAACCTTCCTAATGCCGCAACCCTTTCATACAGTTCCTGTGGATCGTGACCCACAGGTTGAGAACCACTGTAACAGAACAGAAGGTGCATCCTGGGAAGTTCCAATCTGGTTGTCCCTCACATGTGTATGACCTCAATGTCCCAAACTCTACCCTTCTGGAGGGGAGGGTCTCTGAGTCATCTACCCCTTAGGTTCTATCATTGTACCTTCCCCATGAAAAGGCAAAGGAATGAATGTTCATACTCCTACTTACTTTCCCAATAAACTTGCTTATACATGTTTGCAGATAGGCACATGTGGAAACCTGCTAATACCCATGCATGCTCTTTATATTAGTTAGGATTGGGTTTGGCTGCAGGGAACAGAAACCTCCAAGGAGTAATGGCTTAAATAAGAAAGAAATTTGTTTCTTTCACATAAAATTGGGAGAGAACAAGGCAGGCTTGGTAATGTGGCTTCCATGTCATAGTCCAAGATAGCTGCTAAGCTCTAACCATTATGTTCACATTCCAGCTGGCAGGAAAGAAGAGACAAAGAGGATATGTCATCTCCCTACAGCAATGTTTTTCAACCTTTTTAATCCCATGGCAGACTTGAACCTATAGTTCAACTTACACAGCACACTTAAATTATGTTGATCAAAAAAAAGAGTAAGGCTCAGCACCTCTAGCACAGTGGCTATGGCACCAGCCACATACACCGAGGGTGGCGGGTTCAAACCCTGCCCTGGCCAACTAAACAACTGCAACAAAAAAATAGCCAGGCGTTGTGGCAGACACCTGTAGTCCCAGCTACTTGGGAGGTTGAGTCAAGAGAATCACTTAAACCGAAGAATCGGAGATTGTTGTGAGCTGTGACGCCATAGCACTCTACCCAGAGTGATATACTGAGACTCTGTCTCAAAAAAAAAAAAAAGTAAACAAAAGAATATACTTACTGGGCAGCACCTGTGGCTCAAAGGAGTAGGACGCTGACCCCATATGCCAGAGGTGGTAGGTTCAAACCCAGCCCTGGCCAAAAACTGCAAAAATAAATAAATAAATAAAAATGCTGTTGCCTTTAAAAAAAAAAAAAAAAAAAAGAATATACTAACTGTTCTTTGAACTTTTTTTTTTTTTAATCAATGCATTTACCGATGACAGTTTTCTTAAAGCAGCTCAGCATATAGTAGCATGCCGAGTCTCCCAAATGAAGTAGTTTATGTGGAACAGTTGGGTTCTGTGAGGCTGAGGGTGATGTTTCTCCTGTTGACTGGTCTGTACCCAACATCCAACATAGTGGGTGAATATAAAGGGTGGTTGAAAGATAATTTCAACTTGAGTATTTTATGCAGGGAGGGAGACTGAGCTACCCTGGAGCTATATAGTGACACTATTGTGTCACTTGATGCTTATTTATTTTTTGAGACAGAGTCTCACTATGTCACCCTTGGTAGAGTACCGTGGTGTCACAGCTAACAGCAACCTCAAACACTTGGACTTAAGTGATTCTCTTGCCTCAGCCTCCCGAGTAGCTGGGACTACAGGCACCCGCTACAATGCCCGGCTATTTTGGTTATAGCTGTCATTGTTGGTTAGCAGGCCCGGGCCGGGCTCAAACCTGCCAGCCTCGGCAGCTGGCGCCCTACTCACTGAGCTTCGGGTGCAAAGCCTGTGCTTTGAACTTCTTTTGAAAATAATTTAATTAGTGATCTTTAAAATTTTTTGTAGCACACCAAAGATCCTCTCATGGTACAAAAGTGTGCCAAGGCACACCAGTTGAAAATCACTCTCGTGCAGGTACAATTCCAAGAAGTCTCCTATACCACTTCTGATTACATCTCATTGGCCAAAACTTAATCACAGAGCCATACCTAGCATCAAAGAAGGCTAGAATATGTACCCTTATGCCTAGCCAAAGTCAGAGTTAATTCCATATAAGGAAATAAAGGATATTGGAGGGAAATTGGTACTTCCTGCCTCATATCCACAGGAGAGAAGACAAAAGGGGAAAAAGTCAGTTCCTAGTAGAGGGAGGAATAGCAGGGATACACTGGCAGGGGGAGAGAGTAGAGAATGGGTAGCAGGAAACAGAAGGTCAATGGGCCCACCTAGTTGGGGCCAGTAAGGGGATCAGAGGATTTCTCTCTTGCTCTCCCTTCCTTGCTCTCACACACCCGCAGGCCCCACTCTCCTGCCAAGGGAGAATTGTGAGAAGAGGGTGGAGATCAGGGAGATCATCTCTGTAGGAGAGGAATACTTCTCCTCTGCCTAGTTCCCTGAAAAAGGAACTTCCCTAATAATGCTCCAGGCTGTGTCTACCTGGGGAGTAGGAAATGTGACTTGTAGGCTCGTATGGCTTGGTCCTCTCTCTTTCTCCTTTTGGAGCCAAGCCATCCGTGCGTGTGGGTGCCCTGCCTGTGCTGCACTGCAGGGCTGGGCTTCATACCTGGGCCAGTCACAGTGTGTCATTAGCTTGCCCATTTTCTCTCCCAAGTAGGCCATTTCTCCAACAAGCTCTTAGCAGTAATAAAGCTGACTTTTTTTTTTTTTGTTAAGACAGTCTTACTTTGTCACCCTCAGTAGAATGAGATGGCATCATAACTCACAGCAACCTCAAACTCTTGGAGTCAAGCGGTTTTCTTGCCTCAGTCTCCCAAGTAGCTGGGACTACAAGTGCCCGCCACAACACTCAGCTATTTTTAGAGATTAGGTCTCACTCTGGCTCAAGCTGGTCTCCAACTTGTGAGCGTAGGGGATCCATCCACCTCAGTCTCCCAGAGTGTAGGATTACAGGTGTGAGCCACTGCTCCTAGCCTAACGCTGACATTTTTATTCCTTTCTGTCCTGTGTCTATTTTTCAGCTGATTTAGATTTAAGCACAAAAGTGATTATTTACAGATTTACTCTTAAAACCCCTGTAGCTTCCTTCCCTGCTGGCCCCAGACTAGACCCCAACCATGCCTTCCCCCTACTCTGCTGACTGGAGGAATAATTGACCACTCTGTTGTAAGTTCATGTGCTCAGGTGACCTCTTCCCCGACACTCCAAGTTCTCTTTGGGGGCCAGGAGCCAAAAGGAGAGCAGGAACAAAGAGAGCTGAAGTCATTCACTCTGTGGTATCAATGACTGACACTTGTTCCTATCCTGAAAGCAAATTCTCCAGGTGGGGAAGAGGGAGAGAGCAGAGGCAACATGAAAATGACTGGGCCAGGTGAAGGGCGCAGGTGAGCCTGTGAGCCCAAGTGACAAACTGAAGCACCTCACCAATTTTCCAGTTTCCTCCTTGGTGTTCTCAAGCCTACCTGTCTCCCCTGCTCAGAAAAAGTCAGGCTAGAGTGTGGCCATGTTGATTCCGGGTGGAGGGTGGAGAGTTGGTGTACCGTGCCGAGGGCCTTCGGATAGGCCCTCGGCACGGTACACCAGCGGCGTGGGAGAAGGAAAGAAGAGGTGCTTCCAGGGGCTGCCAGAAATTCCCTGGGTGCTGGGGCTTCAGTGGACTAGGGTGCAGGGAGTGGGTAGCCCTGATTCATGGCCTGGTGACACTTAGCAGAAAAGATCTATTAGAGATCTTTTCCAGGCTAGAGCACTGTGTGATGGAGCTCATCTACCCTGCACCTCCACTCCTTGCCCCAGCTGTGGAGTCAGGGGTGGAAGGGTGACCTTCACACATCTCAACCCATGTATAGAAGAGCCACCTAGTCAGATGATCTACCCTCCCCACAGCCCTGTGTGCTGCCTGGGTGCTCTGCCTGCCAAGAGCCTGCCCAGCTGTCCTTGCCTTTGCCATGTCCCCTTGTTTGCTCCTGGCGTCCTTTCCCCAACCCCTCACCACCTGCTCCAGAGCACTCCAGCCCAGGGATCCTGACTGGCCAACGCTCGGAAACACTGGCAGGAGACAAGGTCAGAGGGCCTGGCTGAGCCTTTGTGGAGGGGAAGGCAGAAAAAAGGAAGAGAGAGGCAGGAGAAGGTAGATGAAGGAAATTTTTAAAATCCAATAGAGATGAAGAAGAGGGAGAAAGGAAACACCAGAAGCAGAGTTCTAAGCATTTTGGAAGTGTACCATGTCCAAGTGAGCCCCTGCGCTGAGTTCCTAGCTAAACTAGGAGCAAGTGCCACTCTCCAGCACTCGCTCCTACCTGCCCCTCCTGCATATGTAAACTCCCCAGCCCTCGGCATCCTCCAAATATAGCTTCACGCAGGGCCTCTCCGCCCCAGCCTAGGGAAACCTGAGGCAACAATCCCCTCAGCTCAGCCCTCCTCTCACCCTGGGAGGTGACAGCTGGCACCAGAGAGCCACTGAGCTGAGCGGAGCCAGCTGCCCTCCACCCCTGCAAACTCCCTCCTAGGAGGACTGTCACATGTGTCCGGGGGCTCAGCACTGCCACCCCTAGGCTCCCAAGGAGGGAATGGCACTTAGGGAGTCTAATTGCCTCCAAAGCCCAGTCCCATCCTGTCAGTGACCCTCCCTGCATACCAACTCAGAGCGACCCCGGAAGCTCCAGCCATGGTCAGTCACAGCCTTCGACCAGCGACTCTTCATTGATGTGATAGCATTTTCAGTGTCAACTAGACTGGACAAAAGGGATACCTAGATACCTGGTATTGCATCACTTCTGGGTATGTCCGTGAGGATGTTTCCAGAAGAGACTGAGGTACAAGTCAGGGGAATGAATAGGGAAGATCCACTATCAATGCACCATTCAGTAGCTGGGGGCCTGGTTAGCACAAAAAGGCAGAGGAAAGGAAAATTTGCTCACTCCTGCAGCTGGGACACCCTTCTTCCTCTGCCATTTGACATTAGAACTCCAGGTTCCCTGGCCTTTAGAGTCTGGGACTTGCATCAGCAGCCCCAGGTTCTCAGACCTTTGGAGTGAGAGTCACACCAGTGGCCTCCCTGATTCTGAAGCTTGCAGACTTTGATTGAGCCAGGCTACCAGCATCCAGGGTCTCCAGCATACAGCCAGCCTGTCATGGGGCTCCTCAGCCTCCATAAATAATCACATGAGCCCATTCTCTTAATAAATCCCTTCATCCCTCTACCTACCTATCATCTATCTATAGCCTATTGGTTCTGTCTCTCTGGAGCACCCAGACCATATCTATACTACTCAGATAGAAAGGGATACCACCTATTTATTAAATAGTCCTGCTGAAAGAATCAATCCTAAATTTTGTCAAGACTTGAGGTCCAACTACCAAGGAAAGGTAGGAAATACGGGGGGAGGGGGCGGGCAGCACCTTTAGCTCAAGGAGTAGGGTTCAAACCTGGCCCTGGCCAAAAAAAAAAAGGAATTACAGGGGGCAAAGGAACATATCATGAGCAGACAAGCAGCAAATTCCAGACGGAGACATTTTACATTACAAATGACTGGATTTCTCTGCCAAATCTCAAGCAACAAAAGATGAAAACAATGGCAGACAGCCTCAGAGGTGCTGCCTGGATGGAAGTGTCTTACTCAGCTATAACAAATTACCACAAACTGGGCAGCTTAAACCACACAAGTTTATTTTTCAGTCTGGTAGTCTAAGATCAAGGTGCCGGTTGATTCGGTTCCTAGTGAGGCCTCTCTTCCTGGATTTCTCACATGTCAGGAAGAGAGGACATCTCTTCCTTATCTTTTCATAGGAGGGCACTAATCCCACTCAGAAGGATGCCATGCCATGACCTAATTACATCTCCAAAGGCCCCACTTTCAAATATGAATGAAGATTAAGGCTTCAAATATGAAAGGGACACAAGGTTAGGGCACTGGCTGCATGCTCTGGGGCTGGTGGGTTGGAACTCAGCTCTGGCCTACTCAACAACAACCACCAAAAAAATAGCTGGGCATTGTGGTGGGTGCCTGTAGTCCCAGCTACTAGGGAGGCTGAGGCAAGAGAATCACTTGGGCCCAAGAGTTGGAGGTTGCTGGCGCGGCCTTGTGGCTCAAATGGCTAAGGTGCCAGTCACATACACCTGAGCTGGAGGGTTTGAATCCAGCCCAGGCCCAACAAACAACAATGATGGCTGCAACCAAAAAATAGCCGGGCATTGTGGTGGGCGACTGTAGTCCCAGCTACTTGGGAGGTGGAGGCAGGAGACTGGCTTGAGTCCAGGAGTTGGAGGTTGCTGTGAGCTGTGATCTCACAGCACTCTACTAGGGTGACAGCTGAGGCTCTGTCTCAAAAAAATAAAAATAAAAAAAAATAATAAAAAAGAGTTGGAGGCTGCTGTGAGCTATGATGCCCCAGCACTCTACCAAGGTAACAAAGTGAGACTCTATCTCAATAAGAAAAAAAAAGAGGAACCAGAGGAACACAAATATATCATATAATGCATTACATATATATACACACCATATATACTCAAGTGTATACGGTAATTACATATTATATATATATATAATTAGTATTTCTAAATATATACAGTTGTGGTTTCTTGGAAAATATAATTAACCCAAAAGTTAATAAATATCTAGTCTAATTCACTGAAAGTAACACGGCGGCCAAAGATGTCTAGTCATACTTTGAAACCTAAAGACTCTGGTCTTTCATCTGCTGGGCTTTGCACTATGCTGGTCCCTTCTGTTTCAAGGGTAGCTTCTGTGAGGCTGGAGGAAGCACTGGGCTTGGGTGGAGGGCAACATCCTATATTCTCTCTGAGGAGGTGCTTTCTGAATCAGGAAGTGCCAGTCTATGATGTCCTTCTGAGACTGAGACTAGTTTAAGGTACATTTTAACATAGTTAATTTAGATGCAGGTGTCCCAAAGAAAGCACCTTGATTAGCCAAACTGCATCCCCAATCTCTGCGTATTTCCTTACCTGCCGCCTAGCCTGAGCTGGAGTTGGTCTTTCTCATGTATGACTTTGCTAAAACTAGCAAGAAGAGGTAGAAAATACCAACATCTGAATTTTTCCTCCCTTTCATATGACAGCCTTTTTTCTTCTCTCTCTCTCTCTCTTTTTTCTTTTCTTTTTTCTTTTTTTTTTATTTTGAGACAGCATCCAACTTTCTTGCCCAGGCTAGAGTACAGTGATGTCATTATAGCTCACGACAACCCCAAACCCCTGAGTTCAAGGGATCCTCCTACCTCAGCCTCCCAAGTAGCTGGGATTATAGGAACACAACACAATGTCTGGCTGTGTTGCTCAGGCTTATCTCAAACTCCTCTCCTCAGGCAATCCTCAAAGGGCCTCAGCCCCTCAAAGTGCTGGGATGATAGCTTTGATTGCACATGATTTGCTTTCTGGGGTAAAATAGACACCAGGCTGAATAATTTTTTTGTTTTGTTTGAGACAGCCTTACTTTGTCACCCTTGATAGAGTGCTGTGGCATCATGGCTCACAGTAACCTCAAACTCTTGGGCTTAAGAGATTCTCTTGGCTCAGCACCTGTAGCTCAAGTGGCTAAGGCGCCATCCACATTACACCTGAGCTGGTGGGTTCAAATCCAGCCTGGGCCTGCCAAACAACAATGATGGCTGCAACCAAAAAATAGCCGGGCGTTGTGGCAAGTGCCTGTAGTCCCAGCTACTTGGGAGGTGGAGGCAGGAGAATGGATTGAGCCCAGGAGTTGGAGGTTGCTGTGAGCTGTGATGCCTCGGCACTCTGCCCAGGGCGATAGCTTAAGGCTCTGTCTCAAAAAAAAAAAAAAGAGATTCTCTTGTCTCAGCCTCCCAAGTAGCTGGGACTATAGGCACCCACCACAACGTCCAGCTATTTTTTTGTTGTAGTTAATTAGCTGGCCCAGACCAGGCTCGAACCTGCCACCCTTGGTGTATGTGGCTGGTGCCTGTAACCATTGTGCTATGGGCACCAAGCTAGGTTGAATAAATATATTACCACTGAACAGGCTTTCCAGCCTACTAGCTCTGACTCCTCTGTTGCCCAACTGCTTCCACAAAGCAAAGGCTTTTTATTTTAGGTTCTCTCTCATTTAGCACAGCACTTCCAAGGACTGTATTCACTATTAGTTAGGATTGGGTTAGGCTATGAAAATCAAAAATCCAAAGTAACAATAGCTTCATGAAGATCAAAATTTATTTCTCCCTCACATAAATGGAGTCAGGAGGTAGTCAGTCCAAGGCTGGAAAGGTGATCCACAATGTCAGGAATGCAGGCTCCTTCCACCTACTTTCTGCAACAGATACCCTCATCACATAAATTCTACCTCAGGGCCTAAAATGGCAAGCTGAGTTCCAATCATTACATTCACAATTCACATTCCATAGAAAAAAGGTAGAAGGGGCAGAAAAGGATCTATGCCTTTAAAGAAGTTATACCCACACTTTTACTCACATACCATTGGCCAGAACTCAGTCATGTGGCCACAGCACTGCAAGGGAGGCTGGGAATTGTAGTCTTAATTCCAGGAACCCATCTGCCCAAGTAAGAATCAGGATTCTAGGCTTGGGGCCTGTGGTTCATGTGGCTAAGGCCACATACACCTGAGCTGGCGGGTTTCAATCTAGCCCAGGCCCGCCCGCCAAACAACAATGACAGTTGCAACCAGAAAATAGCCAGGCATTGTGGCAGACGCCTGTAGTCCCTGCCACTTGGGAAGCAGAGGCAGGAGAATTGCTTGAGCCCAGGAGTTGGAGGTTGCTGTGATCTGTGATGCCACAGCACTCATGTCACCCAGGGTGACAGCTTGAGGCTCTGTCTCAAAAAAAAAAAGAAGAATCAGGATTCTATTTCTAAGAAAAAAGGGAAAATAACAATCTCTGCCACATTGTACCTGATGCAGAGTATAAGAAAAGGAACAGGTCCTCTCACTCCAGACCATTAGGCTGCATATCTCCCAACTTGTCCTCACTAGAAGGAATTTCTTTCGAGATTAACTCAGAGTTTGATTTTTATTTGAAAGATATCATTTCCTTCCCCTCTGCCCATTGTTGCTGTTGTTGCCTTCCCATAGATTATGATTTCTCCCTACAGTGTTGATTCCTCCTTATGAGCACAGATGAATAGAATGTCAGGGCCAGAAAGGCCCCTAGGAAGACAGCCAGCCCAGCCCCTCCAGTGGAAAAATGAGGCCTTAGAAAAGGACACACGCCTGGCTCGACCAGGGCTGCTGCATACACACCATGAGCTCCACATAGGCAGAGCAAGCCCTCAGACCCCAGGGCCTACATTCTCTTCTCTGAGACTGACCTCCCCAAACTTGACCCACAGGACCCATGACTGCACTCCAAGCAGGTCTCGTCTCCCTACATCAGCCAGTGGAGATCCACCGGGGAGCTGAGGGCACAGCTGGCCTCATTCCTCCTTGGGGAATAGGTCCCACTCATCTTCACTTGGTTTCCTTTGCTGCACTTGGCCTGTGGTGAGTTATCAGGGTAAAGAAAGGCAGGGGTTTTCTGGGAGAGGTCCAGGATCCTGGACACAATCCCAGGCCTGAAAGGATAAATGGGGCAAGGAAGGTGGGGGAAGGAGCGAAAGCCCATTATCCAGGGCTCAGGGACTAAGGTGTTGACCCTTCTGCCTTCCAGTCCCTTCAGAGCAGACCATGGTGCATGAGTCCCTTATCTACTACAGAAAATTCTGTCTATTAGAGAAGAAAACTGGTTATTTTTTCCATCAAAATGACGTTCATATGTTTTTCTTTTTCCCCTTTCTCCTTCTAACCTGCCTCTTACCTATAAAGCAATACGCCTACTTCCCAGAGCCGGTGCACAGATTACTGGGCACTTTCTCTGGGCCTCACCTGAGCTGATAAATGGGAGAGTGAGGGCAGGAGGAACTCCATAAACCCAGCACAGTACAGGGTAGGCGTCAGGCCTCTTCTCATCAGAGGATGCTTAGTCATTCAGTAGATTAAGGACTATGTTGCAACTGTGTTAGTGATAATAGATATTTAAGAACAATTTGGATGCCTGCCTATATAGGGACCTTGATAATTAAAGTACAGTATGTTCCTACAATGAAGCACTTCATAGTTAGAAAAAGGAAGTTCTGTATAAGTACTGAAAGGGAGAGATCTCTGGAATACATCACTAAAGAAAAAGAGCAGTCCCAGCTACCCAGGAGGCTGAAGCAGGAGGATTGCTTGAGCCTAGGAGTTTGGGGCTGACGTGAGCTATGTTCACACCACTGCACTCCAGCCTGGGTAACAGTGTGAAACCTCATCTCTTTTTAAAAAAATGTTTTTAATTTTAAAAAAGAGCAAAGTTCAGAGCAGTGTAGATAGCATGCTATCTTTTAGATCAGACTGGGGAAAACAAGGTCCAGCCCAGTAGGAAGTATTTAGCCATGTAATATGAAAAACAGAGACGTATGTGGCTGCATACTTTCCAGACAGCCTTCACGTATATTTGAATTTGTTTATTTTGGGTAAAGAAATATGAGGAGCTAATAAAATTGGTGGAGGAAATGGGTAGGGTGGTAAAAAGAATGAGGGAAAATATAGGTGGAATCAGCCTTTCCATAGTTTCTGGATGTTTGAAATGTGATTGTATATTTATTCACATTTTTTATTTTAAATATAATAAAGGTGTAAAGTTTTCACGGCAATACTCTCCCATCCTGCACCGTGGGCTCACAGCTATAGCATGCGGGAGGGCCCGGGCACCCTGAGGACGTGACGCAGCAGACTGCGGGAAGCTGGTAAAGCAGCGCACTTTCCGCGACCATCTGTGCTGTGTGACTTGCACACACTCCTGCCACCATCACATTCCACAATCGCAGGCGTTGGCCGCAGGCGGCCCAGCAGGTAGGCTGCCGCCCTGAACCGGGGCTGCGGGGCCGCGCGCGGCCAGCAGGGGTCAGCAGAGCCGCGCCGCCCGCGGCCGGCCACAGGTGACCTGGTGCCCAGGGCTAGGGCCTCGGCCCTCCGCGGCCTCCGCCGATCGCCATTTGCTTTCCATGTGCTTCTGTCTCGGGCCGTCTCCCAGAATGTGGCGGTCAGTGGGGTCTCCGGGGCCGCGGCTGTCTGCAGGCTGGGGAAGGGGGTTGTCCGAGAGCCCCGTACCGCTCTGCTGAGGACCCCGACCAAGGGACGGCCCCGTAGGCTGAAGCCCCGGGTTCCAGCACCTTTCCCCCTGGGGAGAGCGGAGGGGGAGAGAAAGGGGCAGTGCTCCTGGCTGCGACACGGTCAGAGGAGGGGTCAGCCTGTCCCAGGAGAGAAACAGCCCCGCCTAGTAGGAACGGCCTCTGCCCTCAGCTAGGGACGGGGGAGGCGCCTGTCCCAGGGTGCCCCGGGCTGGGGCTGCCAGCAGTCCACTCTGAGTCAGAGCTCAGCCCTACCCACGCGGAGTTTCTGGAGAAGCCAGGTACGGGATGCGCTCCTGAAAAGCACTAACCAACCGTGTTGTGGGATGAGCACCCAGCTAAGAATCAAGATGCCTGCGGTTACCTGTCGTGAGACCTTGGGAGGGTGATTTACCCTCTAGGGACCTTAACTCAGTCATCTGTAACACAAAGAAGTTGGTTAAAATTATGTTCAGGCCTCTTCCTGCTCCGATACTCTGTGAATCTAAAAACCTCTAGTCCGTCCACCTCCCCACCCGAAGCTGCCTTGGTCCAGGGAGGCCTGGCTGAACTGGAACCCAACCCATGGTCTCTGGACAGCTCCCCAGCAAAGGCCCAGGGGAAGGCTCCATTCAGGCCACCCTGAAGATGGAGGAAAGATGCTATTCGCCAAAGAGACTAGCCAAAATCAAAGCCTGCACACTGCCCTGGCCACACCTTTACTGGTGAGCACTGAAGGAAGCTATGGATGTTTCTGACAAAGCCAAACCAAAATTGCACACCCACCAGGTTCCAGAGATTTCAGCAGCTCTTCTTCTTCCTTTTTTTTTTTTTTTTTAATTTTAATTTATTTAAATTTAATTATAATTTATTTAATTTTGGTCAGGGTCAGGTTTGAACCCACCACCCTTGGTATGTGGGACCAGTGTCCTACTCCCTGAGCCATAGGTGCCGCCTTTTAGCAGCTCTTCTGACCCCCCAGATGTTTCACTTACACAGTTCCCTCACAGAGGTCAGAGGAGGTTATTTTTAGAATGCCTGCTTTTTTTTTTTTTTTTTGAGACTGAGTCTCACTTGATCATTCGCAATAATACTAAGGCATCTTAGCTTACAACAACCTCAAACTCCTGGGTTCAAGTGATCCTCTTGCCTCAGCCTCCCAAGTAGCTGGGATTACAGGTGCTGGCCACAATGCCTAGCTATTTTTAGAGATGAGGTTTTGCTCTGGCTCAGGCTGGTCTCGAACCTGTGAGCTCAGGGAATCCACCCACCCTATCCTCCAAGTAATCCTGCTGGGATTACAGGCATGCATCACTGTGCCTGGCCTTAGAATGACTTCTATTTCAAGTAACATACATATGTGTGAAAATAACATTTATAATCCTAGCATGCTTACTTTACTCGGCCTACAGATACATTTTTATATAGTCAATCCTCAAATGACTGATTTTTTTTTTTTTTTTTTTTTTTTTTTGATACCGAGCTTCAAGCTGTCACCCTGGGTAGAGCGTGGTGGCATCACAGCTCACAGCAACCTCCAACCCCTGGGCTCAAGCGATTCTCCTGCTTCTGCCTCCCAAGTAGCTGGGACTACAAGCGCCTGCCACAACACTGGGCTATTTTTTGGTTACAACCGTCATTGTTGTCTGGCAGGCCGGGCTGGATTTGACCCCAGCAGCTCAGGTGTATGTGGCTTGAGCTATAGGCGCCGAGCCAAGTGACTGATTCTTATCATCACTCTTTCAAAATGCTGGCCCTGGGAAAAGGAACATTTTGGGATTCTGGAATGGGAGGCTGAGGCAGTTTATAGAATCTTCTCCTGATGAGCTTTAAAAATTGACTAGGCATGTCTTTTGAAGAAGTCTGGGCAACTCTTCTTGAAGGTGGGAGGTGGTTTACTCAGCCATTCAGGATTCCCACATAGGCACCCTGTAGCTTTTCTCTTCATTTTAGCCAATCTTTTCAACCCACATTACCTCCTCCTGCTTTCCTCAGGAGGTGCAGGTACAGATCTAACTTCTGCGGGCCCCTGAGGCCATAAGTATTTGAAGGGCCTTCTTAAAGAAAAAGGGATTAAAACCTCACTAAGAAGACACATTTTCTCTGAAGCAGAAGCTTCGGTAGTGTTACCATAGTAGCATTCTGTCCTAGTGGTCACTCCCAGCTCTAACAATTCTGTGCCTTTCTCTTCTTCTTTCACATCTTTTCCTCATCCCATCCCTTTAGGTTTCCTTTCTGAGGAGTTTGGGGCCAGAAGGCCCTGGAGTCAGGGCTGAAAAGTCGGCAGGGAGTTGGGGGAGTTGAAGGTGGGCTACATGCGAAGAGAATTACCAAATATCAAGGTGCATGATGGCAGCCGGGAAGGCAGGTCTCTCACTGTCAGGGAACGGTTACAGATACAGGAAGGTCAGAGGCTGAATAAACCCTAGTGTGCAGAAAATAACTGGTGCCAATTTATGTGTTTTAACATACATGGATAAATTTGTAAGTAGATATAAATGTATGTGTATATTTACATATTATACATGTATTTCTATTTTAATATATAAATTACATTTACATGTGTCTCTATATGTACAGGTACATACACACACATATACACACACATACATACACTTAGCACATGTAGTACCCAGATCACGGCTTCTTTTTTTTTTATTTATTAATAGTTTATTTATCACTCATATTCATAGCTCAGGAACACAGGTCAGTGACAAATGTCTATGTAAATCAGCCCAAAGAAATTCTTTATATTCCAAAATCACTTTACGCTTTGAAAGACACCAGTCTTCCTCGTCTCCTCAAAGTCTTTCATAGAATCATAATTTCTGTAGAAATCTGCATATGCCTTCTTTCTTGGTTCAGTCATAGCAAACTTATAGAAAGCTGCAACCCCCACGGATACAACAAATGCTCCAACAATATGAATCCGCGGGCGCCTGGCCAAGAGGTCACGCACCTGAGGTTTGGCCAAAGCACTGGAAGCCATGGTAGTCACTGTCCTTGATTGGTATGCCAACCTCAACCCATCCTTCCCCCAGATCAGGGCTTCTAAATAGTATTTTCTACCAAAAGGAACCATCACTCCCTGGAGAAATGGATGATCTTAGACTTGAGATAGGGAAAGTACAAAGTAGAACCTAGAACATTTTATTATGTCAGAAAATAGGAAAAGACAAAAAAATTATAGAAATGGATTAGGAACCAATCCCTGACTCTCAGAAACCATGTGAGGTAATCCATTTTTACTTTTGTTTCAAGAGTTTTGGTAACTGAAATAGCAACCTTCATAGTAAGTAGTAAATAGACTGGGAGAAAAATCTTCAATGAGTGTGTAAAAACTAATGGGGAAAGTTTTCAGGAGGAATAGAATTTCTACCTAAAGTTCCTCAGACATATGTTAATCACAAAGAGGAAATGGAAAATTGACTGTGGCAAACCTCGCAGACATCACCTTCAAAGGTAATCCTCGCTTTGCCATTTAAAGACAAACTGATATTGTACGCAGTGGGATGCTGGAAAGTGTTTAACTGACTGCAGACGATGCTGATATGTAAATGTTGCTGATTTTTGTGGTGTAAATCTTCCCGCAGAGACCGATTTCAGACTGCCAACAGTTTCGCAGCAGGCTGAAACGTAAGGACTGACTTTTCTGCTTGCTGGCTTGGCCCCAACTGGGACACACCCTGATTCATGTGCCTACTATGCAATACACTGAGATGGACAAAATATCACTTCTCGGAAACACACAACCTGAATCTTTTCATAAGGAAACTTTAGATACCCCTGCAACTAGGAACATTCTACAAAATAACTGGTCTGTACTCTTTAAAAACGTTGACGTCCCAAAAGAAAAGGAAGATTAAGGAGATGTTTCAGACAGAAAGAGATTAGAAAGATATGACAACTAAGTGTCACACATGATCCTGTACTGGGTCTGGACTCTCCCTTCCTCCCCCACCCCAAAAATGCTCAGCAGGGCCAGAGCCAGATGGCAGTGCCTTATCAATGGTAATGTCCTGATTTGGACAGAGATACTGTGGTTGCACAGGAGAATGCCACTGTCTTTAGGAAATGCACACTAGTGAGTCCAGCAGTAATGGAGCAGAATATGTACAACTTAGTCTCAGCTGGTTAGAAAAACATAGCATATATAGACAGAATGATACAGCAAATATTGTAAAATGTTGGGGCGGTGCCTGTGGCTCAAAGGGGTAGGGCCCCGGTCCCATATGCCTATGCCGGAGGTGGCGGGTTCAAACTCAGCCCTGGCCAAAAACAACAACAACAACAACAAAAAAAAAATATATATATATATATATTAAAATGTTAACCTGGGCAAAGAAAATATTTGAGTGCTTATTTATTTACTTTTTTATTTAGAGACAGTCTTACTCTGTTGCTTTGGGTAGAGTGCTGTGACATCATAGTTCATAGAAACCTCAAACTTGGCCTCAAAAGTTCTTGCCTCAAGCGGCGGTCTGTGGCTCAGTGGGTAGGGGGCCGGCCCCATATACTGAGGGTGGTGGGTTCAAACCCAGTCCTGCCAAACTGCACCAAAAAAATAGCCAGGTGTTGTGACTAGCACCTGTAGCCCCAGCTACTCAGGAGGCTGAGACAAGAGAATCACCTAAGAGCTGGAGGCTGCTGTGAGCTGTGTGATGCCAAGGCATTCTACCAAGGGGAATAAAGTGAGACACTGAAAAAAAAAAAAAAAAAGATCTTGCCTCAGCCTCCTGAGTAGCTGGGACTCAGCTAGGTGCCCACCATAACGCTTGGCTAATTTTATTCTATTTTTAATAGAGACAGGGGTCTCTCTCTTGCTTAAGCTGAACTTATGAGCTCAATAATAATAATAATCCACCTAATAATAATAATGAGCTCAATAATAATAATAATCCACCTCCCCACCTCCCTACTTCCCAGAATGCTAGGATTATAAGCATGAGCCGCTATGCCTGTCAATATTCAAGTTCTTTGTACAATTCTTGCAACTTGTTAAAAGGTTTGAAGTTATTTCAAAATAATATGATGAATGTTCTATTGGACAATTAGCTGAGTAGGACTCAGTCTATTGAACTAGACACAAATGCAAGAAGGTAAGGAAGGGGCGGTGCCTGTGGCTCAAAGGGGTAGGATGCCAGCCCCATATGCCGGAGGTGGTGGGTTCAAACCTAGCCCTGGCCAAAAAAAACCCTGCAAAAATAAATAAATAAAATAAAGTTTATTAAAAAAAAAAAAAAGAAGAAGAAGAAGGTAAGAAAGAACTAGATATGAAGTCAGGGTTGCACGTAGCAGTTCACTTTGTCAAATCAGAGATCGTACAAGTCTAGGGCAATGACCTGCTGCTGCTGTCCATGCTGGAGGTCCCCTGCAGCCATGGCAACTTGCTACAGAAGTCCACTCTGCTAAATTCCATCTTTACCAGTTATTAAATGTAAGGCAGCCATGGTAGGACCTAAGAAATCTGCTGTGATGGGTTAAGGCAATGGATCTTCCTCAGAATGAGACAGGATTTTAGAGGTCTTCTTGCTCCACCTGTACATAGCCTGTGTTAGCTGACCCCTGGAGGGCAAGGCTTTCCCCAGAACCATGATAAACTACAAAGGGAGAGAAGCCTTCAGACATCCATGCTGCATGATTGATGGGAAGACATCTGAATCCACCTGGGACTTTCAGGGAATACTTTCATTCTTCTACGTCCTTTAGTCGGGTAAGGATAGGACTGGCTTCTTGCTTTCCTTCTCCCAAGACCAGGCTGGGAGAATCTGATCACCCACGGCCTTTTGTCTCTTCCTCCTAGAGAGGAGACTCTGCTCTACTCTCTTATGCCCAGCAACCAGCTCAACAGAAACAAGTGACCCCCCACTCATTCAATGCATCTTTTATTGAATACTAACTAGGTTTGGGGCGAGGCTCTGGGTTTGCACATGTGTGGAACAATCAGAAACAATCATTAGTGCCTGCCCACATGGAGCTTACAGTCTGGGGGGTGGGGACTGTAAACACAGAAATAAATATATGATTAGAAAGTGTGATTAGAGCCATGAAGGTAAAGAGCAAGGTGCCAGGAGAGAGAGGAATAGGACAGGGAGTTAAGAAAACCTCTCTGAGACGGTGACGTGAACCTGAAGGGTAAACAGGAGTAAAGTAGACAAAAGAAAGAATGTTCCAGGCAGAGAGAATGAGAAAAAGCCCTGGCACAGGATAGAGCATGGGACATTTGAGGAACAAGGGGCCAGGCTGGCCATGGTCTGTGTCACTGGGGTGTCTGTGGCAGGATGGAGCAGGAAGGGATCCCAATTAAACAGGATGCCACATGCCCTGTGGAGACATTCACGTTTTATTCTACACGCATTCATTGTAAGCAGTGGAGTTACCTGATGTAATTTAACTTTTCAAAAGTCATTCTGCTCTATGAAAAAATGAATTGAAAGAAGCAAAGAATGGGGAGATTGGTTAGAAGGCTATGGTCACAATTCAGGCCAGAGGTGACAGTGGCCTGGACTCTGCTCCCAGCAGTGGAGATGGAGGGACGTGGATGGATTCAAGGTACGTGTTTCTATAGAGAGCAGGGCAGAGCAGCGTCAAGCATTTCACTGAAAATTTCTGCTTTGAGAAACTGGGTAGAATGGATGGAGGTGCCATTTACCAAGATGGGGAAGGCCAGGGAGAGGTTCAAAGGGAAGACAGAGAGTTCAATAGTGCACATACACAGTTGGGTTGTGAGATTCCTGTGAGCTCTCCGGGTAAATAAATAAATCTGGGGAACATCAACAAATAAATGGTATTTAAAAGCAAAGAAATGAAAGAGAATGCCTAGGAAAAGAGTAGAGAGGGAAAAGAGAAGAGGAGACGAGAGAATTAGAGAGACCAGACTGTGCGCGGAGGACATCCGATGCAGAGCTCAGAGGAGGAGAGCTGGGGAGGCCGTGGCCAGAGAGAGAGGAGAAAACAAGAGGGCTGATGTCACTGCAGATGAGAGAAGACTGCTTCCAGAAGATGAATTTGGTCAGTTGGCTGAGAGTTTCTGATGGGTCAGTCAACACAGGGGCCACTGATGCACCAGGGACATAGAGGTGGAGTCAAGACCAAGGAGAGGAAGCGGAGACCGTGTGTGGGGTGGCTGTCTTCTCCTCACTTTGTAGCCATGTCAGCTATGAATTTTTTCCATCTCTTCTCCCAAGTTGTCGTGAAAATCTTTTTCTCAGTCTCTGACAGAGCGCTGTACCTACGGGAAGAGGAGGAGCCTGGTCAGCCATGGGAAGGGGTTAGCGGATGGGGTGGGAGTCTGAGGGGACATGGGGGCCTTACAGAACACATCTCTCCCAGTGCCTAAGCAGGAACTAAACAGCAGTAATGTGGAGCAGACCCACAGAAGCCATTGGGGGTGGTGGTGGTGTCTGTCTCAGACTCCAGAGAGGCAAACACAAGCTGTGGGCTGGAGGGAGACAGGAGCCTGGCCTGTGTGCAGGATACTCACCTGATGGAGTTAACAGCCAGCTGTTTAAGGGTCTTCAGGTCGGCAGTCATCCCCCCAATGCCCATGAAGGCCTCGTAGAAATCATAAGACAATCCTTTTGTACCAAAGATAGCTGGGTCATCAGAGCTGATTACCATGGGTTGCCCGATGGCCATCAGGGTGGAAACAGGGTGGTTTCTCAAGTCAGATACCAATTTCAGGACCTGCCCAACAGGAGGCAAAGGAGAAGGGCAAGCTCTGATCCATAAAGAGTGAGCACAACGGGGGTGAGACCTTGAGCGCAGGCAGCTCCTTCTTATCCCCATCACCATTCTGAGCATTGGGGTGACTTTTGGGCAGAGTTATAAGGAGTCACAGGGACAAAGCCAGTCCCCACGCTCTTCTTGATGTTCTTCAAGTTTCATCAGCACCATACACATTCGGTTTGAGTCACTCTGGGTCCTGCTCAGAGCTGCTCTCCTGAACACAGCCAGACAGCAGGTTCATGAAGGACCCCAAGAAACAGTGTGAAGCAGCAGTATCCGAGGCTCACCTCACTGGCTGCCCTCAATGTCCCTTTTGTTTTGTCCATAGTTGTGCCCCAAACTGTACCCCATGGGGGACCCTCACTGCTGCCTCACTATTATGAGTGGTTTAGGCAAAAGCCCACACTTAAATAACAGGAGGGGGAGAGTGGAGGAATAGACAAAACAAGTGAGTGAAGGAGAGAGAAATTATACAGGAAAAGGTTTGGGAGTCAGAGCAGAGGTTGAAGTTAGGGGAGACGAGCCTACTGGATTAGTCTCATGAGTCATGCATACCTGGTTGGAGATGGGACAGACTTCTATAGGGATGTCTCTTCTCCAGGAAAGAGCCATGACTGCTGGGTGTTTGTTCAAAGTAAATCCATGGCCGATTCTGGTAGTGTTCAGTATTAGGGCATCCAGAAGGTTTCTGTCTATGGCAGTACCCTGCCAGTCTGAAGATAGAAGGACAACCTTCAGTGGGAGGTGTGTGGATCTGAACCACAGGTAAAAGCCCCCCCAAGCAAGAAAATGATGAGCAATTAACATTTTCTTTATCACAGTGCTATTAAATTTAATTAGCTAGTCAATGTGTTAATTTATAACTCCAACGGGAAGTTGAAACATATACAGGTTTCACATATTGGCCAAGGACATTCAACTAGTAAGT
This sequence comes from Loris lydekkerianus, assembly GCA_963574355.1. Classification (NCBI taxonomy): domain Eukaryota; kingdom Metazoa; phylum Chordata; class Mammalia; order Primates; family Lorisidae; genus Loris; species Loris lydekkerianus. The sequence continues at coordinate 25,444 of CAUYPK010048390.1, read as the reverse complement.
AGCAAAATCGAGTTTTTTAAACCTTGGCCTATCTGACCCCACAGTTCATATTCTTTCTTTCCTTTTTTGTTTCTAAAACTATATTCTGGGACTCTCAGTTTATAATCTTTATAACAGTGTGTTACAGTTTCTCTTTTTTTTTTTTCCTCTTTCAAAGTTAAGAATAATGTTACAGCCTCTCTTACTCATGACATCAGTAAAATTATCTGTACGTACTTAGTTTATATATGTAACAGTGCTCTTGAGATATTATCACTTGCTAGATCACAGCAGACATTCTTGCTTCAGCCCCCAGCCAGGCCACCACACTGCCATGTTGCCAGCATCCTCCTCAAAGGGGGAAAAAACAACCTCTGACTCTCCAGCCTCCCTTGCAGCCAGAATAGTCCTGTGGCTGCACTGGAAGGTCACTCACTGAGGAGCTCCTCCCAGATAAAAGGAGATGTGCTGGAGGGAATGTCTCCTCCTTGCTCCACTGGATGTGACTTACAATGAAGTCACATCTTAATGTGACTTCACTATCCAAAAAACACATGGGGAAAAATCACCAATTCAACGAGGACAGGAGAGATTGTTTTGGGTTTTTTTTTTTGACATAGTCTTTTTTTTTTTTTTTTGAGACAGACCCTCAAGCTGTTGCCCTGGGTAGAGTGCCATGGCACCACAACTCACAGCAACCTCCAACTCCTAGGCTCAAGCGATTCTCCTGCCTCTGCCTCCTAAGTAGCTGTGAGTACAGGCGCCTGCCACAACGCCCAGCTATTTTTTGGTTGCAGCTGTCATTGTTCTTTGGTGGGCCCGGGCTGGATTCCTACCACCAGCTCAGGTGTTATGTGGCTGGCACCTTAGCCGCTCGAGCCACAGGCGCTAAGCCTTGAGACAGAGACTTAAGCTGTCGCGCTGGGTAGAGTAGTATGGCATCATAGCTCACAGAAACCTCCAACTTGGGTGCAAGCGATCCTCTTGCCTCAGTTTTTCCATTTTTAGTAGAGAAGGTGTCGAACTAGATCACAGCAGACATTCTTGCTCGGGCTGGTCTCGAACCTGTGAGCTCAAGCAATCCACCCACCTCGGCTTCTCAGAGTGGTACGATGACAGGCGTGAGCCACTGTGCCCAGCCTAAGAGATTGATTTTATGTGAAATAATAAATGGCCTTATTGTAAAACCTGTTTGATGAGGATTCCATTCTTGCAGACAAATCATCCTAACTGATCCATATATAAAATATGAAATTCCTTTTTCTATTACAAATAAAATTCCCATTACCAATTAGGGCATGTATTTTAGGTGGATTTTCACTGTTTTTAAAAAGACTTCTTGGGCGGCACCTGTGGCTCAGTGAGTAGGGCACTGGCCCCATATACTGAGGGTGGCAGGTTCAAACCCAGCCCCAGCCAAACTGCAACAAAAAAATAGCTGGATGGGTGGCACCCTGGCTCAAGGAGTAGGGTGCTAGCCCCATATGCCGAAGGTGGCGGGTTCAAACCCAGTCCTGGCCCCCCACCCCCCCAAATAAAATAGCTGGGCACCTATAGTCCCAGCTATGTGGAAGGCTGAGGCAAAAGAATCACCTAAGCCCAAGAGCTAGAGGTTGCTATGAGCTGTGATGCCATAGCACCCTACAGAGGGTGACAAGTGAGACTGTGTCTCTAAAAAAAGAAGACTTCTTGGCTGGGCACGGTAGCTCACACCTGTAATTCTAGCACTCTGCGAGGCTGAGGCAGGGGTTGGAGACCAGCCTGAGTAAGAGGGAGACCTCATCTCTAAAAACCAGGCATTGTGGCAGTGCCTATAGTCCCAGCTACTCAGGAGGCTGAGGCAAGAGAACCATTTAAGCCCAAGAATTTGAGGTTGCTGGGAGCTATGATGCTATAGCACTCTACTAAGGGTAACAAAATGAGACTCTGTCTAAAAAAAAATAAGTAAATAAAAATATTTCTTCTTTTTTAAAATAAGGACATTACTTTAGGCTATGAAAGACACAATTCCTGGCAAAATCTTCTCCAAGGACCATACATCCATCTTGGAAGTTGGTTAGATTCTGCCTTACAATGTTTGGTACTGTCAGAATTATTTCATACAGGTAAGTATGATTTTCCCAACAAGGCCACAAGCTTTTCAAGGTTAACCACTCCCTCCCCCAACCCTATTCCCCAGCAAACAGGTCTTTAAATCTCCTAGAGTACACTTTAATCTAAATTGGATCTAAATTGACTTGAAATGTCAAGAAAAAGAGATTAATGCACAGGACCCCTTCCTCTTAGAGGCCTCATGCTAAGGCAAGGCTTATGCCAGGTTGGGAAATGCAAGCTGCCTACTGCTCTCTCTTTCCCTCCTTGGTCTCCTGAGGGTAACAGGCGAGACACAGCAGAGAGCTTCCCCTATGACCCAAGCCCCCAGGCAAAGAGCCTTCCCCAAATCTTCCTTTTGATCTGAATCACAGCCAAGCTCTTGTCTTCATTAGGGTTCACATATTTTAAGGACTGGAACATAGGGAGGGGCTGAGAGATGACAGAACATTGCCATAGATTGTACTTTGGGGACTAAAGATGTGCCTGGGCTGATGGCATTTCAGGAAGAACAGTGGTCAGGGCTGCTTAGGACAGGGCGGGGTCTCCTTTTCAGCGTTGATGAGGGACAGAACCTCCTAAGATGGGAGAGGCCTGGTTCTCTACCCTCCTCTGCCAATTTCCAGCTGTGTGACTTGGGGCAAGTCTGTTAACCTCTCAAGCACAATTCCCTCACAAGGTGGAGTTCATCAGAAAGGACAGGGCTCAGATTCATACACATTGTATACGTGTGTCAAAATATCACATGGACCCCAAATTATATGTGACTAGGATATAGCAATTAAAAAATAGTATTCATGCTTGGCCTTTGAAAATAAATTTTTATAGCCAAAGTTGGACAATGTGAGTTTGCAAGATGATGTGCTCCCCATGGTTCAAGGTCAGACTCCACTACTTACCAGCTCTTTAACCTTGGAACAGTAACACTCTGTATTTGGAGCCTTAGGCTCTTTATCTATGAAATGATAATAACAACACTCCGTAGCAGGTCTGGGGTAAGAATTAGAAATTATATAGGTAAAGTGCCCCCACACTGTTGTTATCAGTGTTTTTCCTTCCCCACAGAGCTGCTGTGAGGATTGAGATAATGCCGAGGAAAGTACTCTGAAAATGGACAGGCTACGAGCAACCGTAGACTGTAGCCAGGAGAGGTGGGACCCTCCAGTGATAAAGGCTCCTGCTGACCCCTCCACCACTCACGGCTTGTACCCTGCTGTACCCTCATGCTCACCCGTCTCCCCCGCGTGGAAGAAATAGGGTAGTTTGACACCACGCTTGACAGGGATCATCAGAGCCTCCTTTAACTCAAAGAGGGTATGGCCAGTGTCCTCGTGCCCCACCTGCAGGACAGAGAAGAGGGACATGGAGCATGATTCAAGCGTGGCCCATGAACGTCCTTCCCTGTGCTCTGCACTACTGCTTGCAACCTTTGTCACTCAGCCTTCTAAGAATGACCAGTGATACAGCTGGGGTAGAAAAGAGAGCACAGCATTGCCCTGAAATAGTTGTCCCCTTATTCAGAGGCCCCCACCTTGGATCTTCCAGCACTGCCCCCAGTCTCCTCTCACAGCACCCTCCAGGCTCTGGCTTCACCCCTGGGTTCCTGTCTATGAGGAGAGGAAGTCAGAGCACCCCTGAAATCTGCCCTTAGGTCTCCTAGTCTTCTACAGAGAAGGGCGGAGGGAGGAGCCCCTGTCTTCTTAAGAGGCTGGACTCTTTGTGCAATTGACAAGAACCCCCAGGAGGACAACACCTCTGGGCTCTGGTTGTCCTGATATCAAGAGTTGGTCTTTTTGTTCGTTTGTTTTTGTTTTTTGTTGTGTTTTTTTTTGAGACAGAGCCTCAAGCTGTCACCCTGGGTAGAATGCTGTAGTGTCACAGCTCACAGCAACCTCCAACTCTTGGGCTTAAGCAATTCTCTTGCCTCAGCCTCCCTAGTAGCTGGGACTACAGGCACCTGCCACAATGCCTGGCTATATTTTTGTTGTAGTTGTCGTTGTTTGGCAGGCCCAGGCTGAATTCGAACCCACCAGCTCTGGTGTATGTGGCTGGAGCCTTAGCCGCTTGAGCTACAGGCACCGAGCCCTGATATGAAGAGTTTAAGCACAATCTCAGGTAACAGAAGAGGGAGTCAGGGTGTCTTCCAGCCAGTGGGCCAAGTTAGTGAGACTCTTAATGAGATGGAGGACTTGCCACCTAGGAAGTCTGGCCTGGCTGTGGTTTGATTGGGGGGTGGTGGGGGGAGGAACAGTGACAACACCTATAGATGTGCAGCTTCAGAAATAGATGGGGAAGCAAATGCGACAGAGAAGAGGAAGGAGGCTCGGCGCCTGTGGCTCAAGTGGCTAAGGCACCAGCCACATACACCTGAGCTGGCGGGTTCTAATGCAGCCCGGGCCTGCCAAGCATCAATGACAGCTGCAACCAAAAACAATAGCTGGTAGTTGTAGTAACTAGTCCCAGTTACTTGGGAGGCAAAGGCAGGAGAATCTCTTGAGCCCAGGAGTTGAAGGTTGCTGTGAGCTGTGATGCAATGGCACTCTACCCAGGGCGACAGCTTGAGGCTCTGTCTCAAAAAAAAAAAAAAAAAAAAAAAAAGAACCATAAAAAATGTTGCATCCTTGAGGATTTGCCCAGGCCTGGCCCTGTCATGGACTCTTCCAGACATTCCCCCTGTTCCATATACTACAGGGGGCCAATAAGGGTTCTAAGAGCCAGTCGGAGATGGGCAACATGGAATAAAAAAAGGGCAGAAGGCAGGGGAGGGGAATGGGACCATATTTATTGTCCCCACACCCTGAACTCAATCCGTATTCTGGAACTTTCCTTGTTAGTCATCTGTCCCCCTACTCTCTCTTCTCTTGTGACTGCTGTCCCCTAAGATTCCAAGAAAGGGCCAGAACTCTGGGCAGCCCCGGCAGGTCAGCAGCCTGACCAGGGTTACAGTGGGTGCTGTGGACACATGGGCTCCCTGTACACAGAGTTTCCCGTCAGGCCTGGATAGGTGCCTACGTGTCCCCTTCGCAGATAGCCTTTCTATTCACAGAATTGTTACCAGATCAAACCCTGCCACCATCTTGGGAAACTTGATTCGAAGATCCATGGCTTTTCGGACAGATTCTGCGATGAGAGACACATCTTTGGATCTAAGAGAGATAGAGACAGTAGAAGGCAGTTCCACTCGGCATTAATAGTAATAAACCCCAAAGGGCTCCCTCAACACCTGGCACCACACTGCCCATGTGACCCCGTCTGCCCCTCAGCTACTGTGACCCTGAGAGATTTTTTTTTTTATTTTTTTTATTAAATCATAACTATGTACATCCCTGAGAGATATTTAGCCCAAATCCATTCCTATCAAGGACCTTTGCTGGCTGCAGGGGCATCAGGGGATCCACAGGAAAAATCTTATTTGTCTATGTTTGTAGGTGGCAAAGTGGCCTGTCTGAGACTTTCCCTGCACCCCTGTGGGGTGGGTCGTGGAAGCAGACACAGTATGGAGGCCGGTTCTCTGTCCACTGGACACCTGTGAAAGGCCACAGGTCACTCTGGGCTCTGACAAGTAGTTCGGACCCGGTAACCATCTGGCCACTTGCTGATTAAGTCAGCAAGAGTCTGGGCACTCCAGAAACGCCCCAGGGCTGAGGCAAGCAGCATAGCACAAAAGCTGAGAGTCTGGTGCAAGTCCACAACAAGACAAAGGTCCCTGCCAGGCTGCTGGCTCACCTGTTCCAATCCTCAGTTTGGGGGGGACTATGCTGTCCTGGCAGCCCCTGTCCCACCCTCCCCCAACAGTTCAGGGGAACATGGGACCACCCATCCCTCAGCTCAGCTCTCTCACTCCCCTGCAACCAGCCAGAGAGGCAGCAGCTGGCACTGGGGAGGTGCTGAGTGGAGCCAGCTGGGCTCCCCCTGTAGGCTCCCTCCTGGGAACACCAGCATACAGGCGAGGGGCTCAGCTCCTGCCACCCCCAGGTCCCACAGGAAGGGAGGGCACTTGGGGGGATATGACTGCCCTCCAACGCCCACCCCATCCCACTGGTGCTCCTCCCCACACCCCAACCTAGAGCAATCCTATTTGGCTGCTGCCCTGCTACACTGGCCACAGATGGCCACAGCCTTAGACCAGCAGCTCTTCCACATCTAGGGAGAGCTGCGTGACTAGTAAAACCAGAATGACAAATAACCTACAAGGGGGACGGCGCCCACGGCTCAACAGAGTAGGGCACCAGCCCCATACGCTGGAGGTGGTGGGTTCAAACCCAGCCCCAGCCAAAAAATAGCAAAATAATAATAATAATATTAATAACCTACAAGGGAAGGACAGTGGGACGTTCACCACATACTGGTCACTGCTGTGGGGTCACCACATACTGGCACCACATGCCGGGCCACATACTGGTCACTGCTGTGGGGTCCCCACATGCAGACCTGACCCAGCGCCACTCAGGCCCCCGCACACAACCACACACAGAACAAGCCCAGTGGCAAATGAAACCAAGAAATGGGCCAGTTATCCAAACATTCAGGCAAAAGCAATGGGCGCCCAACTGAGTCATGGAGGCCAATGTGGAGTCACAGCCTAGAAACACCCGAAGAACTTTCACAGTACTTCATTTCAGTTTGGCTGTGAAGACCCGCACAAGAAGTGATCTCAGAGATAGATCCTGACTTTTACACCTGTGTACAAGTGCACATGCCAAGGCCATCACTCTCTGGCACCTAGCCCAGGATCTCTAGCCCACCCCCAAACCCCTCACCCCTCTCTCTGCTCCACCTCCTCAACCCAGGGCCTCTGCCTGCACCCCATTCCCCCCACTCCACCAGCTTCAGCAGCAGTTCCTCTCACCTGTGATCCGTATAAATGATTTTGATTCCAATAAACTCTGGGTGAGTTTTCACAAACAGCTCAACCACTTCCTTGTAAGTCTTCACTGCCCACTCCTTGTTGTGGATCTCCCCGTTCAGCTCGTACACCTGGAAGGAAAGTACAGCCCGAGCGGGCGTCAGAGGTGAACAGGGAAAGACATCACTGCCAACCGCCTGGCAGCTCTGAAGCCAGCTGGACTCGCAGTGTTGGCCCCTGACATCTTCTCTGATGCTTTATCAAAAGTCCCAGTCCCCAGGAGGATAAACTAACTCTCTGACACCTGCCTATCTCATTTGCTGGGTCTCTGCACCTAGAACAGTAGGTGCTCACTAAGTATTTGTACTTTGTATAATAATACATCATTGTATAATAATGATTGAAGAACAGAGGCTGGGCACTGTGGCTCACACCTGTAATCCTAGCACTCTGGGAGGCCAAGGTAGGTGGACTGCCTGAGCTCAGGAGTTTGAGACCAGCCTGAGCAAGAGTAAGACACCCGTCTCTAAAAATAGCCAGGTGTTATGGTGGGCGCTGTAGTCCCAGCTACTTGAGAGGCTGAGGCAAGAGGATCTCTTGAGCCCAGAGGATAGCCTGAGCCCAAGACTCTGAGGTTGCTCTGAGCTGTGATGCGAAGGTACTCTACCAAGGGCAACAAAGTGGGACTCTGTCTCAGAAACAAAAAGACAAAAGAACAATGATTGAAGAACAGGTCAGAACTGGAAAGAGGACACAACCAGAAAGAGTTCCCAGAATCTGTGTGTCTCCCTGCTATCCTACCCCTCACTTCCTGCCTCTTCCTCACCTCCTGGGGGACACCTCCAGATGTCTCTGGGCAGGTGGAAGAGCTTGGGGGCAGATGGCAGGTAAGACAAAGGAGAAAAGCTGAGGGAAAAGAGATGTGTAATGGTAAGGGGTGAAGGAAGACCCCTTGATGCCTCAGGCAGGCTGGTATCGAGCCAGGCCACAGTTTCCAGACAGTCAGATCGCTGGGACCCTCTGCCCTCCTGTGTTACTGGGCCATGTCTTTAACCCACACCATGTGGCCGTGTGCACAGGCAGTTCAGGGTGAGAACAGGGTGTGGGAGATTTTGCAAAGACTGTAGGTAGGGTAAGGCAGTGTAGGGGTCCAGTTTCTTCCCATGGCCCTTAATGAAGCACCTGTGATGAGTAAGGAACTGGGCTAAACACTGGGCGGGTAACATGAGCTGATAAGACAAGGTGCATGTACCTGCCCTCCAGGAGATGACTATCTAATCAGAGACAGACTAAAATAAGTATGAAATACAAGTACATGGGAGCTTGCAGGAAACAGCAATTCATTTTAACTGGACGGAGTCTGAGAAAATTGCCAGTCTCAGGACCCAGGCAACAGCAGCTCTGCACAGAGCTGGGTGTGCAAGGGGTTCAGGGAGCCAGGAGCTACTCCTCATCTTAAAGTGGAAAAGTCCTTTCTCCTCACTGGAGTCAGCCCTTGTTTCCCTGGCATCACGGGAGCGGGGCCTCTCAGGGACCACCTCCCCTGCTTGTTGCCCACGGGCACCCCCCTCACACTACATGTGCTGATACTGGCATGGTGTGTACCATCTGTGCCTCATCCTCCCTGTCTTCCTCTGTGGGCAGCCCCCCAGACCAGCAGAGCACTGTTCCTGCCCTTTGGCCTCCGGAAGTCCTGCTCTACTGCCTGGTTGGAGAGGGCAGCTTGGCCCTATTGGTCTTTGCTGTTTGTTTCCTCGGCCACCACCTGGGGAAGCCTGGAACATCAACAACCTCACAGGGCTACCCACACCCAGACTGGGCTTACTGCTCTGGGGTGGAGTTCTCCCAAAGCTTGTCCAGCACAGACATGCTATTGTTATTTACTGAAGGGACTCAGATTAGGCCACCCCCAGATAGGTCACTTTGGCACAAGGATTATTTTGAACTGGAGGCAACTAAGAAGTAGCCAATGCAGGGGTGGCACCTCAGGCTCAGTGGGTAGGGTGCCAGCCCCATATACTGAGGGTGGCAGGTTCAAACCCAGCCTCAGGTTCAAACCTGCCACCCTCAAAAAAATAGCCGGGCATTGTGGCGGGCACCTGTAGTCCCAGCTACTCAGGCACCTAGGGCAAGAGGATCGCCTAAGCCCAAGAGTTGGAGGTTGCTGTGAGCTGTGACACGGCACTCTACCAAGGGTGATAAAGTGAGACTCTGTCTCTAAAAAATAAAAAAGAAGTAGCCAAGGCAGACAGAGCTCTCTGCTCTACCTCTCTCCCTAAAAGTGGGAAGAATAAGTATGAAATGCAGCCAGTCCCCGAGTTACAAACATCCAGCTGTCATATGACTTGCACTTACAAACAGAGGCTATTATAGACATTGCATTTTCCTTTGTGAAGGTATTTTCCTGCTCTCTCCCTATTTCACTGGAGAGGGAAAGCTCTCACCAGGATGGGCCTGCGCAAAGAAACCTTAATGAAATAACCCGTATCATCCATTAGTTTTCCCACATATCTACCAGAAGCCCAAACTCCTCTGTCTTGCCACTTCATATTTATCGTTATTTGCCAAAATGGTATATAAGCCCCCAGTCTAAATTCTTCTGGCCCCTCACATCTTTTCAGTGAAAACTTCTGCCTATCTGTGCACATCAAATGAAATATTAACATCAAATTTAAAACAAATTTTTTGAGACATAGTCTCATTTTGTCCATTGCCCCCCCCCAATAGAATGCCACAGCATCACAGCTCACAGCAACCGCAAACTCTTGGGCGCAGGTGATTCTCTTGCCTCAGCCTCCCAAGCAGCTGGGACTACAGATGCCTGCCACAACACCCAGCTATTTTCTGAGACAGGGTCTGGCTCTGGCTCAGGCTGGTCTCAAACCTGTGAGCTGAGGCAATCCACTGCCTTGGCCTCCTAGAGTGCTAAGGTGACAGGCGTGAGCCACCTCGCCCAGCAACATCAAATAAAATTTGTATGCCTTTTCCCCTGTTAATTTTTTGTCAGTTTAATTCATAGGCCTGAGACAGATACTCTAAGAAGGTAGAGGAAAAAGTTTTATTTTTTCCCTCCTACATTTCAAAGTGTTTTTTTAAAAAAGAACTTTTCCTGGACTGATCAAGGCTTCAACAGACTTCCCGGCATTCTTCAAGCCTTTGATGCAAAAAGAGCCTTTGTGCTATAGCCCCCAGTCCTCACAGTGTGGTCTGGGAAGCCCTGTGCGTCCCCTAGACTTTTTCAGAAGCCTATAAAGTCAAGACTTTCTTCATAATAATTTCAAGAGAGCAGCCAGGTATGGTGGCTCACACTTGTAATCCTAGCACTCTGGGAGGCTAAGGTAGGTGGATCTCAAAAATAGCCGGGCTCAGTGCCTGTGGCTAAAGCAGCTAAGGCACCAGCCACGTACACCTGAGCTGGCAGGTTCAAATCTAGCCCGGGCTTGCCAAACAATAATGATGGCTGCAACCAAAAAATAGCCGAGCATTGTGGCAGGTGCCTGTAGTCCCAGCTACTTGGGAGGTAAGGACAGGAGACTCGCTTGAGCCCAGGAGTTGGAGGTTGCTGTGAGCTGTGATGCCATAGCACTCTACCCGAGAGACAGCTTGAGGCTCTGTCTCAAAAAAATAATTAAATAAAAATAAAAATATCCGGGCGTTGTGGTGGGCACCTGTAGTCCCAGCTACTCAGGAGGCTGAGGCAAGAGAATCGCTTGAGCCAAAGAGTTTGAGATTGCTGTGAGCTAAGACACCACAGCACTCTACCCAGGAAGACAGATTTAGACTCTGTCTCAAAAATAAATAAAATAAAAATAGAAAAACTAGCTGGTTGTAGTAGGCGCCTATTGTCCCAGCTACTTGGGAGGCTGAGGCAAAAGGATCTCTGGAGCTTAAGAGTTTGAGGTTGCTGTGAGCTGTACCATAGCACTCTACCTAGAGCAACAGAGTGAGAGACTCTTTCTCAGAACCAAAAAATAAATAAAATAATAATAATCATTTTCAGATATCATTTGTCATTTTCACTCTCATCCTCTCATGGTATACAATAGCTTTTCTGAAGCTGCATCCATCACGTGTGATGATGGTATCACGACAAATAACAGATTGTGAGCTTATATTTCAAAAACTTCTCAGTTTTAATATCAAATATAGGACCTATCAATAGATATGATCCATATAAATAAAAGCTGTTTGAAATCCTCTAAAATTTGGGACTAGAAAGTTTGAGAACCATTGCATTAATCCAGCCTAGAATCGTCCCCTGCAGCTGTCTTGACATTAGCCAGCTGGCTTAAAGCAGAGAAAAACAGAGCCCTGTCAGTCACCTGCCCACACACCCCAACTGGAATAGAGACTCCCTGAGGGCAGGGTCCCTGCAGTTGTGATCTCCCCATTTCCGCTCCTATGGCACCAGAGTAGGTGCTACACAAATAAATATTAATTCAAGAAGAGCAGAGTCCACAGTCATTTTTAAAGGGACTAAACAATATTTTAGGGAACGGATGGATGAAGAGTGAAGAGACAGCCATGGGGGTGGGGGTGGGGGAATGTGCTGGCAGACAAAAGGGAGGAAGGGAAACAAAAGAAAGAAACATAACAAAAAAATCTAGGGCAGTGCCTGTGGCTCAAAGGAGTAGAGCACTGGCCCCATATGACTATGACGGAGGTGGCAGGTTCAAACCCAGCCCGGCCAAAAACAGCACAAAAAAAAAAGAAAAAGAAAAAATCTACATAGCCAGGTGTTGTGGGGGGTGCTTGTAGTCCCAGCTACTCAGGAGGCTGAGGCAAGAGAATCGTCTAAGCCCAGGAGTTGGAGGTTGTTGTCAGCGGTGTGTGACACCACGGCACTCTATTGAGGGGGATAAAGTGAGACTCTTTGTCTACCAAAAAATAAAAAAAACCCTACAAGTAACAATTCTGCCTAAAAGAAGATCCCTGCAGATTAATCAAGCATGGAAAAATATGCAAATGATACAAGCAGAGGCGGCATAACGAGTCTTACAAATGGTAGTGGCTCCAAATCATGAGTCCTATCATTCCCCATGCTCATCACTAGAGAAGCTGGGACCCAAGCCTTCCAGGTTCCACCCGTGCTGCTTGTTGTCATAGCACAGAGCCCCAGGTGGGTTTGGCTCTCAGGGCTGCAGCCCCATTCAGAGCCTCTTCCTAGTCCCCTTATGCCTTCCTTGTAAATCACCTCGGAGGATGTCCATGCCCTGCATTCCTGCAGCTCTGGCCTCTCCAAAGAAACAGCAGCCTTGAAGAGAATGCTTAGCGTGGGACCTGAATGCTCCACAGCACCCCACTAGGAGGAGACGGAGGCCTCCTGGATGGGGAGACGTCTGGCTCCTCCCAGCCTTCCAGCTAGCGGGTTAGATGCCACTAATGAAGCAAGGATTTGAGGGAAGAGCTTGGCTGGTTGGGGGTTCTGTCAACCTTCTGGATTCATGTTCCCAGTGGAGCTACAATCTGTCCCACATCATAGGGTTTTTACAAGGATCAAATGAGTTAATATTTATAACACATTCAGAAATCATGGTTATTGATAATGTTAATAGTACAAATCTATCACCAGATCTAGAAAAACTCAAAACTGCAGTTTGAGGCCAGTTATGGTGGCATCCCTTATAACCTATAAGACCTTGACCCAAACCCTTAGGCCTTTTATGAGCCTGTAATCCTAGCACTATGGGAGGCCAAGGCCAGTGCATTGATTGAGTTCACAAGTTCGAGACCAGCTGGAACAAAAGCGAGACCCCATCTCTACTAAAAAATAGAAAAACTGGGCAAGAGGATTGCTTGAGCCCAAGAGTTGGAAGTTGCTGTGAGTTGTGACGCCACGGCACTCTACCCAGGGTGACAGCTTAAGACTCTGTCTTAAAACAAAACAAAAAAATGCAGTTAGTTGTCCTAACAAGATGTTACTAAGAATTTAACAATTTGCAAACATAAGTAGGTGGTGTTAGTCATTCATCTAAGACTAAGTGATACAAAAAGCTGCTATCTCCATGTAAAAAGCCTTGACTTAAAAACCTACGGAACTCAATTTAGATTATCTCAACTTTTTTTTGAAACAGTCTCACTCTGTCTCCCTGGGTAGAGTGCCGCGGTGTCATCACAGTTCACAGCAACCTGAAAACTCAAGCAATCCTCTTGTCTCAGCCTCCCGAGTAGCTGGGACTACAGGCACTTGCCACAATGCCCACCTAGTTCTTCTATTTTTAGTAGAGATGGGGGGGGGGGGTCTTATTCTTATTCAGGCTGGTCTTGAACTCCTGAGTTCAAGACTCCTGAGTTCAATCCAGCTCCCTTGACATCCTAGAGTGCTAGGATTAAAGGGGTGAGCCAGTGGGACTGGCTGACAATTATCTCAAATTTTAAATATAGTTTAACTAAAGGACTGTAAATTTGTGGGGAAATTATTCAAACAACGTACTACTTGCATAAACCAATATTAGGGGTGGCACCTGTGGCTCAACGGAGTAGGGTGCCGGCCCCATATGCCAGAGGTGGCAGGTTCAAACCCACCCCTGGCAAAAAAAAAAAAAACTGCTAAAAAAAACCACAACAAAAAACATAAACCAATATTATGAGTTTTGCTGTCTATGATATCATGGAGATTCAGAATTTTGAAGCTTGAAGTAACTGCAGGGACATTTGGGAGCAGAGTTGCTTGAGGTCATACATTTGTTATCAGACCAGATACTAGACTCAGGCTTCTAACTCCCAATGCATTTAGCTTTCATTACTAGAGCACCATTCACTTATCAAATTTAGAGCTTCTACTGAGTTGCGAGCATGTGCAGAGAGCTTCATGTCACAATCTTATTTAATCTCAAAGCTATCCTGGGAGTTAGGTCTCATTTTACAGATTAGGATGTGGAGACTTAAGAAGTGAAGAAAGTCAGCCCCACTGCACAGTTCCTGGGCTAGAGGTCTGCCAAGAGTCAGACTCTTGCTTGCCCAGAGGAGTCTCCTATCACCTGGGGACCCTGCCCATATGAAGGTGACACTGTCACTAGAGTGACAGTCCCAGGGTCTCAGTGTCTCTGCTCTGGCTTACATTTGAATCATACAAGAAGCAGAAAAATGCCTGGGTCCCACCTTAGGCCAATCAAATCAGAATCTCTAGAGTAGAAGCTGGGTTTCTTTAAACCTCCTCAGGTGATTCTAATGAACAATGTACAGCTAGGTTTAAAAGCTACCATTCTGGGGACTTGACAGACACATGGTGGGGTGAGTGCTATCATAATGGGAGCCCTTAAGAGGGTGAATGTCCTTGCAAAGTGACACCACCAACAACATGAGACAGTGGTCACTTCAGCAAGGAGCCAGATGGAATTTTTAAGGGTTAGCCAAGAATCCAGGCAAAAGCACGTGAGGGGTAGGAGGAGGCCGGGGAGCATCAGAAATACTTGTCATACAAGTGACAGCATCCAATAAAATGAGAACCACCGTCACAGCTTCACTTTGCCACAATGTGTCTCTCCCTCAAGATCTCCCATCTAAATGCCAGCGGGACAATCCCCTGTGGATAATCCTCTTCCATCTTAGAAGGGCTCCACGTTAAAATACTTGCCAGGACCCAGTCTGGGCCTCAGATTCTGGCTGTGGGGGAAGGGACCGGAGCCCAGGAGATAAGACCCGCCTAGCAATGGTTGTCATGGGCAAGGAGCCTTTGTTGTGAGCATTAGTAACACAATGGGACGCTGAGCAGCCCGGATAGTCCATCAACATCATCCTCAGAGCTGAATTAGCCCAAGACTGAGCAGGGGGAGGTAATGGGCTCAGAATTCCGGTGAAGACTGTTTTAGTTGTTAATGTGTTGATGCTCCCTACTCTGGCTAATGGAGGGCATTGAGACCTAGACTCTCTGTGGCGAGGGCCTTTGTTCCAGGGTTAGGCCGGAACAAATGGTCAAATCCCATCGCGCCCCCCCCCCCCAAGACTCCACCAGAATCTGAAATCCCAGCAGCAGCTCTAGAAAGGCTGGCTGGGGGGGAGCGGTGTGAAGAGAGTGGAGGAGCTGGGCAAGCCCCAAATTAAATGCCTCAAACCTAAGGCTCTGGACCTCAGGCTCAGGTAGAAAACACTTGCTTCTAAAACAAGGTGAAGATGGAACTAGAAACCAGTGCTCTTTCCCTCTGATCCAACTTCTCAGCATCTTTGCCCGAATACTTCCCCCATCATGCTCAAGATGAAAGTCATAGTCCTTAAAACAGCCAAGACCAAACCCTCTCCCGGCCTTTTCCTCCTCTGCCTTCCCTCCACCCACGGAAGAGCACAACATTCTGCAAGGGTTAAGGATTCTCTCCCCACTGCCCACACCAAGGAAGTTGTCAGGATTTGCTGAACAGGAAGCTACTGCCCTGCTAGGGGCTCAGCTCATCCTGGGAACATCCACTCTTCCCAGGAAATGGAAACCGGACACCCTCTCAGGAATCTCTTTTTGTGATGAGGTGATTTCCATGAGGCACAGTGAGGAAAGTGTCCAGCCAAGGAGCCCCCATCTGGTCACCCCTTGCAATCTATATGACCTTGACCCAAACCCTTTGGCCTTTTCTGAGCCTTAGTTTCCACATCCATGAAATGAAATACTATCTTTTCTAAAAAAGGGTTTTCATGTGCTTCAAAGGAGATGACGCAGGTAAACAGCTTTATAAATGTCAAGGTAAAGAAGGCCTCTCTCAAAGGAGTCTGGGTCAGGCCATATCTGCCCTAGAATTGCCAGGAGGGGCACTAGTTAACTTTTCAGCTTCCTGTCCCTACCCAGCAGAAACCTAGGAGGTCAGGGTCCACAGACAGCACCTCCAAATTATTCACACACCTCAACCTTTGAGAAGTGCCATCAACAAGCATTGGTGCCTGCCAAGAACACCAGGCAATGTATGACCCAGGGCCTGAAAAACATTACTGTCTAGTCAGGAACTCGGGGCTTATATGTTCTGACATAAATAACAGAAGGCAAACACATGTGGGTGCTAGAAATAAACATTACAGGGAGCACAGGAGGAAGAGAGGCAGAAGCCACAGTCCCAGAAAGGGCGGGGGGCTGGCTGACCAGAGAGGAGGATGGGCCTGGATGAGGCAGAGTCCAAGCATGGACAGAAGGCTCCCAATACGTGGGAATCAGCTGTTCAGGGAAATGCAACTTCTCCCAGCCTACCCAGACCAGGCCCAATGCCAGCTCATCTCTTTTCAGAAATTCTTTTCTCCATTGAAGATGGATTAGACTCTCTTTTCCTTTAAAAGAAAACTTGTGCCCAGGTCTTCTGCTCCTATCTATCTGCTCTGTCCACACACCTGATGAAAGCTCTACCAAGGAGCAAAGGTAAGGCCTTTGATTTCTCAAGAACGCAGGGCGGCACCTATGGCTCAAGGAGTAGGGTGCCAGCCCCAAATACCAGAAGTGGCGGGTTCAAACCTGGCCCCGGCCAAAAACTGCAACAACAACAAAATAAAATAAAAAATATAAAATAAGCAACAGGGGCCTGTAACCCTAACAATCTGGGAGATCAAGGCAAGAGGATCTCTTGAACTCAGGAGTTTGAGACCACCCTGAGCAAGAGCCAGACGCTGGCTCTACTAAAAATAGAAAAACTAGCTGGCACCTGTTGTGGCAGGTGCCTGTAGTCAAAGCTACTCGGGAGGCTGAGGCAAGAGGATCACTTGAGTCCAAGAGTTTGAGATTGCTGTGAGCTATGATGATGACACCACACTCAACCCTAGAGTTACAGAATAAGACTCTGTCTCTAAATTAATTAATTAATTAATTAAAACAAGCAACAGATCCTACTGGACTCTCCTGGATCCAACCTTGACACTATTGTCTGAGGGTACTAATATGTATCTAAGAAAAAAAGGTGGGTCAGTCCAGGATCCAAAGAAAAGGGAAAGTTGAGACTTGAGGGAGCTTTGTCTCAGATTAAGGAACTCACAAACTGGAATAACTGTTCTTGGGGCAGCTATAGTCTTCATGGTAGAGGGTCCTAGAAGGCTTTAAATCAAAATGAGGATAGGAAAGTCGATTTAGGAATCCTAACCAGAACTTTTGAAAAGGGAACAATGCAAAAATATTAGAGTCAATATCCAATGCATTGTTTCAGAAATATTTGTTTCATTTTGTGGATGTGTATGGATAGCTGTGAAAATATTGCCTTAAATACTCAATTTATTGTAGTACTTCTTTGTTTCCAGGGGAAAGAGTGATAGCTTTTTGTTCAATTTTTCAGGTTTGGTTGGGGTTTTTTTGTTTTTGTTTTTTTTTGTAGAGACAGTCTCACTTTATCCCCCTCGGTAGAGTGCCGTAGCATCACAGCTCACAGCAACCTCCAACTCCTGGGCTTAGGCAATCCTCTTGCCTCAGCTTCCTGAGTAGCTGGGACTACAGGTGTCTGCCACAACGCCTGGCTATTTTTTTGTTGCAGTTGGCTGGGGTTGTGTTTGAACCCACCACCCTTGTTATATGGGTCTGGTGCCCTACCTGCTGAGCCACAGGCGCCTCCTGGTTGGGTTTTTTTTTTTTTTTTTTTTTTTCTTTTTTTGAGACAGCATCTCAAGCTGTTGCCCTGGGTAAACTGCCGTGGCATCACAACTCACAGCAACCTCAATCTCTGGGGCTTAATGATTCTCTTGCCTCGGCGTCCCAAGTAGCTGGGACTACAGGCGCCCCCCACAACACCCGGCAATATTTTTTGTTGTTGTTTTAGCTGGCTGGGGCCGGGTTCACACTCGCCAGCTTCGGTGTATGTGGCTGGCGCCCTACTGACTGAGCTACAGGTGCTGCCAGGTTGGTTTTTGTTTGTTTGAGATAAAGTTCTACTCTGTCACCCTATAGAATGCAATGGCGTCATCAGAGCTCATTGCAACCTCAAACTCCTGGGTTCAAGCGATCCTGCTCCCTCAGCCTTGTGAGTAGCTGGAACTACAGGTGCCCACCACCATGGCTAGCTAATTTTTTCTATTTTTGTGGAGTTGAGAGCTTGCTCTTGCTTAGGCTGGTCTCAAACTCCTGAGCTCAAAAGATCCTCCCGCCTCAGCCTCTCAGAGTGCTGGAATTACAAGTGTGATCTACTGAACTCTGCCAGAGAGATAGCTTTTAACAGATTTTCCAAAGATTAAGAACAGTGTTACCAAGTCTTAAATTCTCAAAGCTCAGTGAGGGGTTCTTTAGGCCTCTAGCTCACCAAATTTATGACTATGATTTGGCTTCAAGCAAAGAATTTCCTGACTAGGAAGCAGGAGTGTCTGGTCTGAATGATAGCTCCATTCTGACTTTCTTGTTTATACATTCATTCCTTATAAATTTTGTCAATGTGTATCAATCCTCTGGAGTCCTATCACTTCTGTGTCTACAAATAATAAAATTTCTGGCTTGGCACCCGTAGCACAGTGGTTACAGAGCCAGCTATATGCACTGAGGGCGGCGGGTTTAAACTCAGCCTGGACCAGCTAAACAACTGCAACAAAAAAAACAGCCTGGGCACTGTGGTGGGCACCTGTAGTCCCAGCTACTTGGGAGGCTGAGGCAAGAGAATCGCTTAAGCCTAAGAGTTTGAGGTTGCTGTGAGCTATGACGCTACAGCACTCTACTGAGGGCAACAAAGTGAGACTCTGTCTCAAAAAAAAAAAAAAGTAGTAATAAAATTTCTACGCTTGTAAAGATAAAAGAATATGCTAAAAAACACCAAAATGTTGCCACCCTGTGGACCCTTTCACAAGCTTGAAGGTCAGTCACCAATGCATTTGCATACTCAATAAAAATGTTAATGAGGCTCAGCACCTGTGGCTCAAGTGGCTAAGGCGCCAGCCACATACACCTGAGCTGGTGGGTTCAAATCCGGCCCAGGCCCGCCAAACAACAATGACGGCTGCAACCAAAAAATAGCCGGGCGTTGTGGCAAGTGCCTGTAGTCCCAGCTACTTGGGAGGCTGAGGCAGGAGAATCACTTGAGCCCAGGAGTTGGAGGTTGTTGTGAGCTGTGATGCCACAGTGCTCTATCCAGGGGGACAGGGGGACAGCTTGAGGCTCTATCTCCAAAAAAAAAAAAAAAAGTGAATGAATGAGCAGATTATTTTAGATACAATGTAAAGGAAATTCTACCCAAAGGTCACTTTTGGGCAGCACCTATGGCTCAAAGGGGTAGGGCGCCGGCTGCATATGCCTGAGGTGGCGGGTTCAAACGCAGCCCCGGCCAAAAACTGCAAAAAAAACCCTCAAAAAAAAAAGGTCACTTTTCCCAAGCCACTAAAAATGTTTAACTAGCTCAAACCTATCAGATGGGGCGCTCAGGAATCATGCCCACACACTCAACACATCATCCACCTCACCCTCCACCCTGCAGAAAAAGTCTTCAGGAAATTTCTCTTCACTAGACTCGCCAAAAGAATTTCCTAGTAGTATGTGATTACCTACGGCTGCTCTCCTCAAAAGACCCTCCCCTTCCAACACAGAGCCTCCACTTCTCCAGTTCCAGTCTGCACATCTGCGGTTGGTTGCTCTCATTGTACCCAAAATCATCCTTTGCTTCTGGCCAAAATGCAAGGCCCTAATGTCAGATTGGTTACGATGATGCTTCTTCCTTTTGGATTCTTCCTAATCCTTTCCGTTTCTCTCTTCAACTTTTCTTCCTTAAAATCCAAATTGTTTTTAACGTCTTCTAAGAATTAGGGCTCCATGGATCCCTTTGTTTGAGATAAAGTCCTACTCTGTCACCCTATAGAATGCAATGGCGTCATCAGAGCTCATTGCAACCTCAAACTCTGATTTTAGGAGAGTACCCCAAAGTCCTTGTCATGGTCCCAAGTTGCTTCATCCTAGGTCTTCCTGGGCACACTAGATCCCAAGGACACTGCCTCCTTAGACCTTGCACTTCAGCAATCCCCCCAGAAGTTCTCACCCAAGCAGCTCTGACAAATTGAGCTCATACTTACTACTTTCTGCCCTAGCCCTACCTCCTTGGTCACTTTCTGCCCTAGCCCTACCTTTCCAGGTCACTCACCTCCTCGGTGGCCACTCTGCAAGTTCCTACTATTTCGCCTTCTGCTTATCTCATCACCTACCCACCTCCTAATCCTCACACTCCTCCAGCTGAGAAGCCCTCCTCGCCCTCAAGTTCTTCCTCTTTGTTCATCCTGTTAACCTGGGCTCTGTGAAGCCACTGTGTGCTCCATGGGTGCAGGAAGCAGGTACAGTGTGGACTGTGACAGAATCTTGTCTCTGGCCTGGGCCGGCTCTCAGCATCTCTGGGAATTGCTTCCTTTATCTGGGATCAGCAACCTGCCCATCCCCGAGAGTTTCCCTCAAACATGCACTGCCCTCAGTCTCAGCAGCGTCCCCGCCTTGTCCAGTGTGGAACAGGGGAGGCAGGACAGGACCTACTCCCTCTGCAACCACTGCCACCCAATGTCTGCCCCCACACCCACCTCCCCTCTGGTCTTGGAGAACATTCTCAGGTGGCGGGACAATCTCACTTCCTGGGTGGGGGGTGACCTCTCCTTTTGTCCTAAGGGACATCCTGCTCTCTTTCTCCCCTCTATTTTTAACCTTTCCATGCTCCTTCCTTATGTCAACAGAAGTTTCTCTACCCTAAAAAGAAGCCTCTGGGTTCTCCTCTAGCTACCTCTACTTTCTGCCTCTTAAATCACAGCGAGAGGCTTCGATCAGCCAAATCTAGTTTCTGGTTATCACCAACATTCCATTTTTCTACTCCCGGAAGTTGGGCTTCTCTTCTTAGCACACCACTGAAACTGCTCAAAGGTTCCCTCCTAACTTTCTGCCTTGTGGCTCCTTTATTCCTGAAGTCCTTTCTCCATGTCCTCTTTCTGCTCCTTCCACGGCTGCCCCTTCCCAGCTCCCACCAGTGGACCGTGTATCACAGCAGAGGAGAGAAGTAGGGAACCATGAGAGGGGCACAGGGAAGTGAGGGTTGCATCCCTAGATTTGCTCGGGCAACCCTGTCCATTTCAGGCTTCCTTGCTCATGGTGGCCCTAGAAAGGCACCTGTCACCTTGGACCAGAGATCTACAGGTAAATCCATAAGCATTCAGTCCTAGCAAGTGAGAGGTGAGCATCAGGCCGGAGCAGAGAAGAGGAAGGGAAGGGGTTAGGGCGGGCTCACCGGGAACATCATGGCCCTGATCTCCATGTAGAGCACGTTGTCCTCATAGAACTCTTCCAGGCTCCGGAAAATGTAGTCTCTGAACACTGGTGCGTAATGGACAAGGCCAGAGATGGTGGAGAAAATGTTTTCAAACTTTGACCAGACGACATTTTGGTCTGTGTACGTCACCTCAGGGTCCTTGGTCATCAGGGTGAAATGCCTCAGTAGGCTGTTGAAACAAAGGGAGGGTGATGGAAGAGGCACCTGCAGGGCTACTCCCACTTTGAGTCTCCCACCCAGAAGCAAGCCAGGATGCATCCCAGTGAGCAGAGCTAAGGAAGGGACAGCAAGAAGCGGCTGGGGCGTCCAGTGTGAGCCTGGTCCTCGTGGCTAGGAAGCCACTGCCTGCTCACCGTCCCCAGAAAACAGCACCAGCCAGGCCTGTTTTCCCTCCACACTTTTGGTCCCCTGACCACACGGTGCTCACATCCCAGACCAAGCTCTCTTGGTGGGAATTATGGATGGATTGTGCTCCCTCAAAACTCCAATGTTGAAGCACTAACCTCAAATTGCCTGCACTTGGAAATAGGGCCTTTAAGGACGTAGTCAAGGTTAAGTGAGGTCATAAGAGTACAGCCTTATTCCAACAGGACCAGAACTTTATAGGAAGAGGAAGAGACCCTGGGAGTACACACATAGAGAAGAGACCATGTGAGGACACCCAGGGGACAGGCCTCAGGAGAAACCTATTATGCCAGCAGCTTGATCTTGGACTTCCAGCCTTCAGGACTGTGAGAAAAGAAACTCCTGCTGTTTAACCACCTGGCCTGTGGTATTCTATTACGGCAGCATGAGCAGACTAATGCAGGCCACGTGATAGGAATCACTCTGGACTTGGCACTACATAATCCAGGTTTGTGTGCCCGATTGGCCACTTCCCAGTCATGTAGCCTTGCGCAGCTTACCTGACCTTGCTGTATCATGTTTCTTATCTAATAAATAGAAATAACCTCATGAAAGCACTCTACAACTAAAATAGTGTTATTACAATATCACTCACTATACATGTCGTTAGGAAGTTACTCCATTGTGTTTTTAAGCTGCATCATCTTCCAGCCAGACTGTCACTTCAAGAGCTAGGGACTTCTCTCTGGTCTTATTGGATATCAAGACAAACCTCATTTGTGGCAACAACAGTGTTGCTGACAATACCTTTTGCAGATTAAATCAAATTTTAAATGCCCCAGGAAATGACTATGGACACAAAAAGCGTTGATTGCTTTTGTGAAGCCATGTACCCTATAAAGCTAAGAGAGAAAGCTGCCTGACCCTCTTATAAAGCCAGATTTTCTTTCTTTCTTTTTTTTTTTTTGTAGAGACAGAGTCTCACTTTGTTGCCCACGGTAGAGTGCCATGGCGTCACACAGCTCACAGCAACCTCCAACTCCTGGGCCTAGGCGATTCTCTTGCCTCAGCCTCCCAAGTAGCTGAGACTACAGGCGCCCGCCATAACACCTGGCTATTTTTTTGTTGCGGTTTGGCTGGGGCCGGGCTTGAACCCACCACCCTTGGTACATGGGGCCAGTGCCCTATCCACTGAGCCACAGGCGCCACCCGAAAGCCACATTTTTATATGTGGGCTTTACCAAGGGAGACACACCTATGCACTGCACACTCCATGACAGGCCTGTGACACATGCTTTCCAAACTACCACTCACCTGTCATCAAACTCAGTGACATTCTTTATCTGCTTACGAAAATCGTCCAGCAAAATCCACTTTGAACATTCTTCTGACTTCAGGGTGGTGGGAGACCGGTCAGCAAATTTGAACTGCACAGTGTCCCTTGTAGTGAAACATATGTGGCAGTGGGGCCTATAGGTGACATTCTTCACCAGCCAGTCCATGCTCACAATGCCAAAGTCATGGAGGTGTAAGGCAGCCCCTAGAGAGGTGAGGAGATGGGGGACAAGGCAATGAAGTACAGTTGCCAGGGTACGGTGCTTGTGAGGACAGCAAGGATGCACAGGAAGAGGTGGCTGATAAGCACTGCTGTCTGGTCACCTTGCTCAGACTGTGTCTAAGCCGTACCACCCTGTCCTTTGTCCTTATCTGCTCTGGACAGCCCCTGCATTCTCAGCTTTAGCTGAAGAGTGGAGGCTTCTCACCTCATGAGTCAGAAGCTTCAATAGTCTCATTCAGTTTGTGAGGGGCACCTTGTGGGGTGCAAGCGCCTTGGGCTTGGAATCAGAAGGCTGAGGATCAAGCCAGGCCCTCAGCTTCCAGCCCTCTGTTGGGAGCCTAGCCTTTCAGTGGGGACTTGCCCCCTAACACTGACATGGGGAGGCGAGAAGAATGAGCCTCAGGCCCAGTCCTGGCAGCAGGTTATCCTCCATCTTCTCCTTCTGCTTCTGCTCTCCAGCCACTCCTGCACACCCACCCCTGCACTCTGCTCCAGAGTCTGCATCTCTGCATCTTCTGGCCTGCAGGTTTCAGCCTGGAGGCCCCACACGTGTCCTTCCGACCAGATACCAGGTGTCCCTGGCGCTCCTCTCAACGCAGTACACAGAGTCTCTCAGCCCTGTCTGCTCAGATGGTCCCTGACCCTGGTTCTAGCCCCTGCACAGGTGTCCCTGCTCCCTAAGCTTGGCTGTGTCACTGCCTCTCACCATGCCCTGTCAACTGGGGTCGCTACTTTTTTTTTTTTTTTTTTTTTTAATTAAATCGTAGCTGTGTACATTAATGCAATCATGGGGCACCATACACTGGTTTTATAGACTGTTTGACACATTTTCATCACACTGGTTAACAAAGCCTTACTGGCATTTTCTTAGTTCTTGTGTTAAGACATTTATAGTCTACATTTACTAAGTTTCACATGTACCCTTATAAGATGCACCGCAGGTGTAATCCCACCAATCACCCTCCCTCCACCCCCCTCCCCCCTCCCTCCCCTCCCTTTCCCCCTTCCCCATATTCTTAGGTTATAACTGGCTTATACCCTTCATATGAAAGCCATAAATTAGTTTCATAGTAGGGCTGAGTACATTGGGTACTTTTTCTTCCATTCTTGAGATACTTTACTAAGAAGAATATGTTCCAGCTCCATCCATGTAAACATGAAAGAGGTAAAGTCTCCATCTTGCTTTAAGTCTGCATAATATTCCATGGTGTACATATATCACAATTAATTAATCCATTCATGGATCTATGGGCACTTGGGCTTTCTCCATGAATTAGCAATTATGAATTGGGCTACAATAAACATTCTGGTACAAATATCTTTTATTATAATGTGATTTTTGGTCTTCTGGGTATATACCTAGTAAAGGAATCATAGGATTGAATGGCAGATCTATTTTTAGATCTCTAAGTGTTCTCCAAACATCTTTCCACAAGAAATGTATTAATTTGCATTCCCACCAGCAGTGTAGAAGTGTTCTCTTTTATCTACATCCACGCCAACATCTCTGGTCTTGGGATTTTTTGATATGGGCTAATCTTACTGGAGTTACGTAATATCCCAAAATGGTTTTGATTTGCATTTCTCTGATGATTAAGGATGATGAGCATTTTTCATATGTCTGTAGGCCATGCGCCTGTCTTCTTCAGAGAAGTTTCTCTTCAAGTCCCTTGCCCAGCCTGCGATGTGATCACTTGTTCTTTTCTTGCTTATATGTTTGAGCACTCTGTGAATTCTGGTTATTAAACCCTTGTCAGAATATAACCTGCAAATATCTTCTTCCATTCTCAGGGTTGTCTGCTTGCTTTACTTACTGTGTTTTTGGCTGTGCAGAAGCTTTTTAGTTTGATCAGGACTCAGTAGTGTATTTTTGAAGCTGTTTCAATTGCCGGAGGGATCCTCCTCATAAAATACTCGCCCAGACCGATTTCTTCAAGGGTCTTCCCTGCACTCTCTTCTAGTATTTTTATAGTTTCATGTCTTAAGTTTAAATCTTTAATCCAGTGAGAGTCTATCTCAGTTAATGGTGAAAGGTGTGGGTGCAGTTTCAGTCTTCTACAGATTGCCAGCCAGTTCACCCAGCACCATTTGTTAAATAGGAAATCTTTTCCCCACTGAATGTTTTTAATTGACTTGCCAAACATCAAATAATGGTAAGTAGCTTGGTTCATCTCTTGGTTTTCTATTCTGTTCCATACATCTACCTCTCTGTTTTTGTGCTATGCTGTTTTGATAACTATCGATTTATAGTATAGTTTGAGGTCTGGTAGCATGATTCCTCCTGCTTTGTATTTATTTCTGAGTAATGTCTTGGCTATTCAAAGTTTTTTCTGATTCCATATAAAATGAAGTATTATTTTTCCAAGATCTTTAAAGTATGACAGTGGAGCTTTAATAGGGATTGCATTAAAATGGTATATTGCTTTGAGTAATATGGACATTTTAACAATGTTTCCCAGCCATGAG
>CAUYPK010048388.1:0-49800 GCA_963574355.1 Loris lydekkerianus | reverse complement strand
GATGGGATGGGATGGGATGGGATGGGATGGGGCAGGATGGGATGGGATGGGATGGGATGGGATGGGGCGGGATGGGATGGGACGGGATGGGATGGGATGGGATGGGATGGGATGGGATGGGATGGGGCGGGATGGGATGGGGCAGGATGGGATGGGGCAGGATGGGATGGGATGGGGCAGGATGGATGGGGCAGGATGGGGCGGGGCCAGGAGGGCTGACGCAGCAGAGGGCTGCAGCAGCCCCAAACCATGGAAACAGCTTTATTTATATAGTATCTTAACAAGGTTGCTTGCTAAGCATCAAATGATGTAAATCTTAGCACATGGGGTAAAGATCAACCTTAAAGAGGAAAAACTGTGAGCTTGCCAATAATAAGAAAAGTATGCATGGGCTACATGACTTCTGGTACGTGGAAAGAATGTTGTAAAAGAAGAAGTGGTTGGGGGTCGCTCCCCGAGTGTCTCCCAGGCTATGAGGGACCCTACCACCTCATAGCCTGTTCCCCACACCAATCCACCAAGCAGGGCTTTACAGGGCAACAGGCCACTGCAGGCCTTCATGGCATCTTCCAAAGCACAGACAGCACAGATTACACCTCAGGCCACAAAGTAGATGACTTAAAAGTTCCCTGGAGGATACCAAGAACACCTGCCACCTCTATGAGAGCAGGAAAGCCAAGACAGCACCTTAGGACCGAGGTCACACTGGGGGACCGGGCTGGCCGCACCCCTCCACTGCAGCCTGTAACCATGCACAGGACCCGGGCAGAATGCTGAAAGGGAAGGAGATGCAAGGGACTGATGCACACACCCTGGATCTTAGATCCCAACCCCTGGCTCCTACCCTCCTACCCTCTCTGGGGCTTGTACACACATCCCTCCTCCCCTGTTACCCAATCCCACCTGTCAGAACCCGGCTTAAAGGCGGCACCTGTGGCTCAAGGAGTAGGGCACTTGGCCCATATGCTGGAGGTGGCCGGTTCAAACCCAGCCCCGGCCAAAAACTGCAACAGAACCCAACTTAAAAGACCCCTCCCTCCCTCAAGCTTGCCCGACAGCCCTTTCTATCAGGCTGCTGCAGGCCCACTTGCCTGTTCACTATCTGTCTTTGGGACCTCTTTTGCACTGTGGGCTTGTGATGAGACTAGCTTGTTGCTTGGGAGCTGGGCCCCTGCATCTGCCTGAGCTAGAATCTCAGTTCTGCCCTTTGCAAGCTGTGAGACCTTGGCCAAGTCACTGAACGGCCCTTAGGTCCAATTTCCTCAGCCTTAGGTTGGGAATAGTAATTCTATCAAGCTAATTGGATGGCTGTGAGAATTCAATGGTGTGTGTAAAGGCCTTGGCGGCAGTGAATGTTAAGGATTACTACTTACCTCTTTGAAGGCTCATATCTTTTAGATTTTGTCCATATTTCTATGACAGCAGGTGTCTTTATAACTCCCAACTAAGATAATAGCATCATACACTTTCTATGGAGGGGCTACTCTGGTCAAAGCTGAGTCTTTGGTTCCTGGGTCTTCCCTTAGGTATCTCCAGGCTGGAGTCCCTTAACCACCTGCTTCCCTCCCCCTTCCCTAGCCACTGCAGTGAGCCGTGGGCAATTTCAGCACTCCCTTTAGTCTCAGGTTTTACAAAAGCCCTGGAGAAGGAGAGGAAAATGTTCTAGATCTCCTACAGAGTGCTGCAAGGGCAGTGAAGGAGAAGTGGATGTGGGACTGAGTGGTCAGATGCATGTGCAAGTGGGGTGGCCCGCGGAAGAGCAGTTTGCTCTCTACCTCAGTTCTTGTGTCTGCTACATAACCAGCAATGTGATCGTGGTCAAATTTTTAACTTTGGAATTCTCAATTTCCTCACCTATGAATGGAAATTAGAATTTCTTCACAGTGCTATTATGAGAACTGCTTCTAGCAAACATTTATGGACTAATCTTGCCAATCCAGGAAGCTTCAACCAACCCTCTCCTACCCAAGGAATCAAAGGGAGAGAACCCTGAGGAAGCCTCTGAGGCCACGTGCCCTTTGCCAGCACTGCCAACAGTCAGCATGGAGATTTGTATGAGAACATAAACTCCAGTACTGGGGGAAAATGTGATGAATTCAACAGTATGCACAAATTCAGTGTTTCTTCACACACCTTTGACCCCCAAGCACCATATCATTATGTGAATGGACACAAAGTCAAGGCAAAAGTCAAGGATGTACTAAAAAATGAAATGCTTAAAATGGCAGGCAAAAACTCTGCTAGTGGCAGGGGCCATGCTGGCCTATTAGTCCACAAGGCAAATCCATCCTAAGAAAATCTTACCCCCGCTATCTGCACGGACAACCACTGTAACCCAAGAGAGTGAAAGGAAAAGAGAATTAACATTACATTATTTAGAAATGTAAGAGGATTCTGTGAATAAAACAAAAGGAGGTCTTTGTTTCACAATCCACTTAATAGACAATAGTAGGTCCTAACTCTTCTTCTATAAAGTGGGTATTTTCAGAGCTCCTATCTCATAGAGTGGTTGACAGATTAATTGAACTAATCTAATGCTATGGTCTAAATATTTGTGTCCCCTCCAAAGTCCATGTTGAGACTTAATCTCCAATGCAAGAGTATGAACAGGTGGGGCCTTTAGGAGGTGATTAGGCCAAGAAGGGATGGGATTAGTGTCTTCCTTTCTTCTTTCATATTTTAGACATGAGGATCTTACTATGCTGCCAAGGCTGAAGTGAAGTGCCATGATCATAGTTCCCTGAACCCTCAAACTCCTGGGCTCAAGTGATCCTTTTGCTACAGTCTCCTGCATAGCTGGGACTAAAGCCTATGCCACTGAGCCCCACTTCTAAGGGATTAATGTCTTATAAAAGGGCTTGAAGGAATGAGTCCAGCCCTCTGTCTCTTCTGTCACATGAGGACATTGCAAGAAGTGCCATTGTGAAAACAGAGAGCAGCCCTCCCCAGACGTGTCATCTTCTGACACTTTGATCTTAGACTTCTCAACCTTCAGAACTGTGAGAAATAAATTTCTATTATTTATAAATTACTCAGTCTCTGGTATTTTGTTATAGTAGCATGAATGGAGTAGGCCTTCCAGGTAATAAATTCACATGGCATATAACAAGCTTTTGACAAATGTGAGCTCCACTGCTGTCATCTTTGTTGTTCCTGTTCTTGAATTGTTAAAATTAAAGAATCATAAATTAGGAAAATAGGCACCCCCATCAAATGCTTCACTCTTTGGATTGAAAATTTTATTCAAATGTCTACACATCCCCTTCGATCCATAATGTCTGTGGTTTAATGCAACACAACCTGCATAGTTTGGGCATATCCCATAGAAAACCCTGCCCTGGGCTTCTGATATCCCTGGGCACCCTGGAGTGGGAAAAAAAGCAGAAAGCTCAAGTCAGGTGAAAAGATTGCCATTGGGGATTAGAAGAGGAGTGGCTGAAAAGAAAATGGATTGGTCCAGAAGACACAGGCACAAAAAAAGAAAAGGAGAGGGACAAGGAGAGGGAGAGGAGAGGAAGCAGGGGAGTGTGGAGAGCTCTTTAAAAGGCTCAGGTGCCCTCTGAGAAACCTTCAAAGGCGAGAAGAATGAGCAACCCTCAGGCCCTTTGAAGTACTTCCATGAACGGTGGAATCCCTTGGTCCACTCCTCATTCAAATCCTGCTGACTTAAGGACCCCCCCAACTTTAGACAGTGTGTACCTGAAAAGCCAAGTACCCAGGCATTGCAGGGAATTTCTCTCACTATTTAATAAGGAATGCCTGGAATATTCAGGCTGAGAAGTATTTCTTAATTTCCTGTGCAATCTGAAGGCATTATCCAAGGGTTATTTTTGTTTTGTTTTATTCAGAAGTGGGGTTGCTCGAGCATTCCTCTTGGACATGTTCAGATTTGAATTAATTAGAATTCCTGTACAGTTTCCTTCGGTTATAATTATAGCTTAATTTGATTGCTTAATAGCTCTGGTTTTCGTAATGTTTAGCACCTGTTGTAAATTGCACAAGCTAAATCACCTTCTACCTTCCACCATGTTTATGCCTAACTTTTGCCTTTTCCCTTTCAGCTAATGGGCTTGCGACAACAGCCACATGCTTTGCTCATCTCTGCCCTTTCCACCAAAGAACTCTCTTTTGCAAGGCTATTTAACCAGAGAAGAAGTGACTTTTACTTAAATGCCTCCTTAAGACTGTTAGATTTTTTTAAGGGGAAAAAAATTTGAGAAAAAAAAAGTATTTCAGATGCTATAAACTCTGAGGACTGACCTCTGGTATTATGTAGACTTCCACTTAAGGGTCACCTTTTTGATGCACTGGATGTATGGAGTTTTTTTATTTCCCTTCCTTTCCTTTCTAGGATTATTAGACAGCAGTGGAAGCCCTGCATCATTAATTGATTTC
This sequence comes from Loris lydekkerianus, assembly GCA_963574355.1. Taxonomy (NCBI): domain Eukaryota; kingdom Metazoa; phylum Chordata; class Mammalia; order Primates; family Lorisidae; genus Loris; species Loris lydekkerianus. The sequence goes on along the minus strand of CAUYPK010048388.1, from coordinate 45,405 downwards.
TCCCATGCATTGTGCTATGATACAATTTTTCAAGGCTGTGCATAATTGTGTTCTCTGTGCCAGCGTTCTGTGTTCTGTCCTTGTCATATTGTCATTGAAGGCTGTTTCCACCCTCTGTAATTGGAGATGTTCTACTTTTGGACAAAGGTGTGGGGGCAGCTCAGGGGAACTGCGCTGACATTTACTTCATCAATTTATTTTTATTGTTCCTACATTTATTGCAGCTATAACAGCCCTTTAATAGTTATATCTCCTCCCTGTAGGGTATTCTGGTATTTGAAATTTTTTTAACTCATTTGTTCTCATAGATAACAGTAAAGTGCATTTCAGGATAACCTTTAAGGTTTCAATCTCCTTTCTTCTTTTGGCTCTGAGACAGTCTTTGCTTTAAACTTTTACTGCATTGCCAGTGTAAAGGCCAGAGCACCAAGTTCATTCTAGCACCAGAGTAACCACAAATTAGTGGTCCTGAAAATTTCAGGGAGGTTAGTCCTAAACCAAGAGTGTGGCCATTACCATAATTCAAAACTGGTCATCCTTTTAATGGGGGGTAAAGGAAGGTGGAAGGGAAAGGGAGAAAGTCAGGGGCAACCAGAGAGAATCCCAGTAAATACTAACTGGGTCTCACATTACTATCCTCGTCAAATAAGGATGGTAATTAAATCTTGACAACTGATGAAGCATCAGACTGGACCAGTTCTCAGTCTGCCCTTCAAGGCCAAAGACCCAGGATACAATTAAGAGGCAACTGCACCTGGATTTACTGTTCTTCTTGTCTTTGGATACTGTGACTCTCCCCCAAGCCCCAAGATCACTCTCACCTCTCTTAGAAAATGTTATCTTAGTGTAATCTTGGCGATAAGTTGTTACCTGAAAGTCTAGTTTGTTTGTTTACCTTTCTATTTTCTACCAGCCCTGGAGAAAATAATAAACACTGATTTTGTCCTTTGCAATTTCCTACCACCCTATCTGTGGTAGAGAAAACATTCGTGTGGGCAAAAAACATTTCTAGACTTGTTTTTTAGGCCATGATACTAAGCCATTGTCTAACAGTTTTGTTCCAACTGCTAGTTTTAAAACAATCAAGTGGAAGTTCATTCCTGTTTCTGCCCTCCAATTTCTCCAGCAGAATCATTATCACATCTTTACTTTCGAACAATGTCATCAGAACCTACCAGAAACAACTGCCTGTATCTCATCAGAGAGGACCAAACACCTTGTCCACCATCATAGCTCCAAATAATCAGCCAAGAAAAATGGTTCTGAATTTTATTCCAGTTCTAGAAACAGCTGTCTTTCTCTTCTCACTGCTCACATGAGCATCGACTGTGAAGTTCTGATGTGTCCCCCTTGCCACCACTTATAAAAAGTAAGGTCGTTTCAAACGAAATGAACTCTCAAGATCTCAAGGATGGGTCTAGCAAGTCACTGATAAAAGCAGGTACAGGCTGAGTGGTCAAAGCAGTGATCTGTGGTCATGGTGCCCAGATTCCATCACGACCCAAGGCTTAGGACATCCTATTGAAGCTTCTACAGCCAAAGAAGGCCCCACTGCAGAGGCTCCTGCAGTGGGCTCTGTGGAATGTCTTCACTCCTCCTATTCTCCCCACCCCCTGTATCTTTTTTCATTTTTCTCACCCCCGCCCACCACTTCCACTGCAAAGGGATATTTTACAGAAGACTTCTTCTACTGCCATGTTGGTATAGGAACTAAAACTTCAGAAGGGGAAAATATAAAATGAAGTAAATCAAGTGCAAAGCCAAGAAGGAAAAACGTCCCAGACTAGCTCCATCCTGGAACCCTAGTTTGGGCAGTGAAGCTATACAAATGAGCAGTTCTAGGCCTCTGCTTCCCAACAGGGCTACACAAAAAGACACCCAAAAATAATGTGCGAAGTTTCTACTGAGGGTAGGATGTTTGGAGACTCAGTTGGGATTTTTTTCTAATTATTCTTATTCCAGTTGGATTTTATCCCTGGATAGTTACAGAAAGATACCACCAATAGGGCCATTAATTCATATGAAAATATTTTAATATTTCCTCATTATAGGTCTGGCTCAAAATTCCAGGTCTTGCTTAGTCAGGTTCCTGACTTGTTTCCTCATCTTTGAAAACTTACAAAGGAAAGTAATAATGAGCAAATATGACACAGCCCAAGCCCTGGTGGACTTGAAGAAGGTGCCCATGACCCTGGCAGGCCAGAGGCAGCAGACCTTCTAATTTCTCTGCCCAGCGGCAAGAGTCCTTCTGTACCACTCATCAGAATCGTGGATATAACTTACAGGCACTAACCAGCTCCAAGTTTCACTGTGCACAGTCAACTTAATTTTCAAAGACTGAGACTAGCGTTGCCAGGGTCTAAATTACTAAAATTGAGAACAGTTAATTTTGGTCAACTTTGGTTTGTTATTTTGTTTTTGTTTTGAGACAGGGTCTCTCACTCTGTCACCCTTGGTAGAGTGCTGTGGCATCATAGCTCACACCAACCTCAAACTCTTGGGCTTGAGCAATCCTCTCACCTCAGCATCCCAAGTAGCTGTGACTACAGGCATACACCACCACACCAGGCTAGTTTTTCTATTTTTAGTAGAGAAGATATCTCACTCTTGCTCAGGCTGCTCTCAAACTCCTGAATTCAACCAATCTACCCACCTTGGCCTCCCAGAATGCTAGGATTACAGACATGAGCCACCATGCCCAGCCCAATTTTGCTTTTAAACACGCATATGTATCTCCACATAATCAAGTCAAGATGCAGGTCACAATTAATGTGAGGTAAGCTTGATAACCACAGCTTTATAACAAGAAAGAAGACCTTCCAGGAGGGAAGGGTTGTCTTTGGACTCAGAGATGAGCCCTGAAGGGCACCAGGTAGCCTCCTGAGCAGCAGACTAAAGATGGCATGGAAAAGAATAGGAAATGTGCCCTACTCCTTCAGATCTGAAGGTGTAACAATAGCAGCAGGACAGGGTTAGGGAAGGTACAGAGGAGGCCACCTGAACAAGGAATGAAAGAGAAAGAGACCCACAAATGGGAGGCCTGATTACACTGTTCTCTAACCAGCCTTGGGCAGTCCTTAGTGAGAGCATGTAGGGTCGTGTCGGTCAGTGGGGGACCTCCCATGCCAATCCCATCCTCTTTCAAATGGTACACTGGGTAGAGCTGGTGTCGAGTATGGGTAAAGAGTAAAGTGACAGTTGCCCGGGCTGAGGACTCTATGCCCCCTCCAATTTTCCTTCTTCACTCTCCACCTTCACCCACTATAATAGACACCTATTATGTTTCAACTTTTATCTTCTATCTATGATTTTCTGGGATTGGTTCAGAAGTGACGAAGTGATGCCATGTTCATTGCCATTTGGTTCTTCAGACTGATCTTAAGTTTCTTTAATTTGTTTTGGCCTTACAGAGAGTCTTACAGAGATAAGGAACTTTATATTTGTTGATCTGACAAAGAAAACACAGTGGTGGATTTCAAGGACTACTTTAAAACACATACATGGCTAGGCACTTAATTTTTGTGAATGATTCCGTTTGGATTTGTAGAATGGACAACCTGTGCAACTGGACATGGTGGTTCAGTTAAAATATTTTCTGAAATCTATCACTATTGATATTTCTTTGGTTGTATTGACATCAATAAGATGCCAGTTTTAGGATTTTATTTTAAAGATAATATATGCTTGTTATAAATAAAACTATTAAAGTTCACAGGGCATAAAGTTAAAAATCAAAGCACTCTTCTCTATTAGTATCCCCTCTAGTCCCACTCTCACAGGTACACACATAAGAATATATTTCTTATGTAAAGAAATTACTCCTAAAATTGTGTTGTACACACATAAGAATATATTTCATATGAATAGTTTAATATAAACAAGATCATACTCTACATATTGTCTTAATACTTCTTTTTCTTAACATATTTGGACACATTTCTATAAAAATATAGGAAGATCTATGTCATTTTTTTAGCAGCTGTGCAGAATTTCATTGTATCAAAGGGTCATTATTTAACTATCCACCTTCCAATGTACACTTAGGTTGTTTCTAATTTTTTCAATTATAAACAACTTTGTAATAAACCTTCATTTCTATCTATGTGGAGATATATCCATATACACATATATACAAATGTATGTAGGCTAAATTATCAGAAATGGCATTTCTGGGTCAACAGAAAGGCCCATTTTGAATTTTGATAGATATTATCAAACTGTCTTTTTAAAAAACAGTATTTATTTACATGTTCACCAACACCAAGAGTATGCTAACTCATACCCTAGTAACACTAGGCATTATGAGACTCTTGAGACTTTGCCAATTAGATAAAATGAAAATGATATAAGATTTAATCTGATTTTTTAAAACAATAAGACAGTCTCTTGCAAATTTGTTGTCCACTTATCCATCTTTTTCTTTGAAATATATATTCATGAGCTTTTCCTATTTTCTTATTAATATATTTATCTTTTTATTCATTTATTGATTTCTCTTTGCATAGTAAGGAAAGATATGTTACAAAGATTTTCCCCAGTTACTCTTTTTCCCCCACTTTATGATATTTTTGTTATATAGAAGTAGTTGGCCATGTTTTATTTCCTATATTTACAGTATTTTGACATGCAGAAGTTCCAGATTTTATGTTGTCAAACTAATCAGTTTTCTTTTGTAGGTTCCATGGTTTCATGTCATATTTGGAAATGTCCACTGTACTCAAATGCCATTAAAAATTTTATTGACTTTTTATAAGTATACTTCAATGTATACTTATACATTTTGACTTTTGACTTTTAAAGATCTAGATTGATAATTTTTCCAAATGACTTGCCAACTGTCCCAACACCATTTATTGAATAATACATCAATTATTCCTTGATTTGCAATACCACTTTTATAATTTAACAGAATCCCATATATATGTGGCTGTATTCTTGACTTTTTATTTTGTTCTACTGCTTTTTCTTGTTCCTGAACTTGTACCATACTGTTTTGTTACTATAACTTTACAATGTAGTTTTGGTCTGACAGAGTGTTTTTCTTGGGAAAAAAAAAATGGAGTTTATAAAAAGCACAAAACTTTCAGGACATTATCCTACACTAGAAATTTTTCTTGTCCTGAAGGATATTTATACAAATACATTTTTTTTAAGAGTATAAAATCTATTCACTGAATAATAATATGAAGTTACTATATTAATTGCTAGGAGAATGGACAGAAAAGATAAAGCAGAGACCACAACCTAAAGAAATTATTTAGATAACAAATTACCAGACCACAAATATCAAGGCAATTAAAAGAAAAGGCAACCCCTGAGTTTAAGTGATCAGAGAAGAGGTCACATAGGTAGTGATGGTGATGGCTGGGTATAAACACCATTCAAAGAGTCCTTGAATTATCAGTGGTTCCCTTTCCCCCTAGAGATCTGCTCACAGGCTTTATATTAATTGCTAATAATAACAACTGACATTCATTCAGTGCTTACTGTTTACTAGGCACTGCTCTAAGTGTGTTATATACAAACTTACAACCCTACAAAGTAAGTATACACTCTCATTAGGTCTATTTTATACACAAACTGAGGCACATGCCCAATATTGCCAAGCTACTAAGTAATGAAGCAGAATTTGAACACAAGCTGTCTGGCTCCAAATTTTAATCTTTAATCATTACACTTTACAGTCTCCGAAGCAAGAGATAGGACTTGAGCCAAGGCACCACCTTTGCCTAGAGCATGCCCCCAGATGATAAAACTGTCTAACAGGGAAAAGTTGCCAGCACTACCCCAATGCCCCTGTGTGTTCAGGTTGCAGACACACAGCTTAATAGACAGCCCAAACTTCCTGAAGGGATGAGGCACCTGGGCCACTGGTGCCCTGGCCAGAGTTTACAGTTGATTCCCCTCCATTTTTGCAGCTCCTCTCCTGAAGGGGAAGCCAACAGTTCATGCTCTTGCACACTGTCCAGGCCTCCAGTGCAGTCTGGTCACCTGGATGACCCCTGCCCACCTGGGACCAGGGTGGCCTCTGTCTGACCTCATCCAGGCTGACAGCTGGCGTCGCACTCAGCCAGACAGCCGGCGCTCTAGGCTGGACAGAGCACTGTCTCCTGCCCTGCCTTACAAATAGGGGAGAGAGCAAGCAGGCCACTCCTGTTCAGCCGTGGTCTCAGAGGGGGGCAGGTCCCTAGAATTAAGGGGATAGGATGAAACAAAATGCCAGCTGCAAGTATTTCTGACTTTAAGAGAAAAGCAGGGCCCATGGCCTCCTGAAGTCCGGTGCCAGGAATTGTTCAAAACAAAAGGCCCTCTGGTAGGCAGGGTCAGGCAGGAGCACAAAGCCTCATTGTTAGGCTACACCAGCGGTTTTTCCAACTTTTCTTTTTAAGCCACGAACTGTTTGTAATCCTTCAGCCATGCCCTCGATGTCTGGAAGGGCTTTCAGGTGGAGCCCGTTACCAGGAAGAAAACAATGGTTCTCTGAGCCTATCGCAAGCAGACAAGGCTTTGAGACAACGGTGCAAAATGTCAATTTTCCCATCGAGTCGCCTTTCATTCCTTACAGAGGCTGTCTCGAATGAGCGTCTGGGAGTCCCTTCCCTATAAGCCCCCCTCCCTCTTCTCCCAGTCCCCTAAACATGAAAAGTGGTGAAGTCTGGATGACACTTGCTCCTGGCTACATTCTGGAAGGGCAAGGCTGGGTCTTTGCCTATCCCAGTCTCTCAGCCAGAAACTCCCTCCTCTTGTAACATAGACAGCCTCTCAACAGCAGCGCCACCATGGGGTATGGTGCTAATAAATCTCTGCCTCTTCCCCATCATTCATTGCCTACTAGAGGGAAGAAAAGGAAAGGGAGAAGGGGACTGAAATCCTGACCCTGATCCATCATTTTTTCAAAGAATACCAGATGCAGAGAGCAGGTACTGCAATACTGCTCTGGCCCAAGCAGGGGCTGGCCTTCAGCTCTCTCTTCATCACCACCTCACAGAAACTAATCTGCAATCCACGAACCTGGATAAAACTGGGATAGATTCCTATTGGGAAGTCATCTAAATCAGGGCCCCAAAGTCTGTCCACTGCACCAGAAAGCACCATGAAAGGAAGATTCTTTACATTGTAGGAGTCACAATGTATCCTATTCCTGTGGGAATAGGATAAAAGTGGAAAAGCTGATACATACACTACCTTCTGTCCAATTTTGAGAGATGCACAAACCCTCCACAAATTCAAGGTCCTCAGGTTAAGAGCCTTGGGTACAGTTTAGAGCCATCTTGTACCATTTCAGAGTCTATTTTCTCTTCTGGGCTCATAGTGAAACTACATCTCCCAGCCCCCTTGCATGGATCTATGACTGATTCTTGTCAGTGGAACTGAGCAGCAGTGACATGTGTCTCCTCTGGTTGGAGATACTAGGAGCAGACACAGCTTCTCCCCTCTGTCTTCCGTGACCTGCCAGTTAGATGACTCCAAGGATACTTTGAAGTCACACATTAAGCCTTTCATAGCTTAAGCCCCTGAAAGACGACATAGAACAGAAACACCTCCTTACCTCGAGCAATCTAGAGAGAACTGTGACATACACTAGAAATAAAGCTTTATTTTCATATGCCACTGAGATTTGGGAATTATTTGTTATAATACCTGGCATAATTACCCTGACTAACACAAAACCCCTTCACAAATGTCCAGCCCAAGCTCTGCCTTTCACCCAGATGAGTTCTCGGCCCTCCTGAACATCACAATCACCTAAGGGTCTTGAAAAGAATGTAAGAAGGAAGGGGAGGGGGGGGTCAGAAAAAAAGCAAAGGAAAGAAAGGGAGGAAAGCAAAAAGGAGGGAAGCAAGGAAGGGAAGAAATGGGGCAGGGAAAGAGGGAAGGAGGGAGGGAGAGAAGAAAAAGAACATTCTGATTTAACTTAGAGCACTACAGCCTGGGCATCATAAACTCTTAAAAGTCTCTTGGACAATCCCAGTGGGCAGCCCAGCCTCCCAACTCAGACACTGGCAGGCAAGTGGGAACCATAGGCTCTGATCTCATGGAAAGTCCCTACTCCCTTCCCAAAGACTGAATGGATGACAACACAAGAGCTGGACGTCTGACAACAGACTGGCAGACCCACAGAAGCTGGCCTTAAGGTTCCAGGCCCCTGAGGGACCCCTCTCAGTGGAGACTAGTTTCCTTTCAATATATCAGAGGCATGCCTTACTTGTGAGGTTGATCCTCAAGAAAGCCATCTTGTGTAGCAGCTGCAGGGGGCCACCGAGAAGCCAGGTTAGGTCCAATCCATTCCTACCAAAAACTGGAATCTATGGTCTACAGAGCTGTGTCCAGGGTGGAGAAACCAGTCAAATCCACCCATGTCATGAGGCTGACAAATTGTCTTAGGCGCTAATCCTTTGCATGTTCACTTAACTTGCCAGAGTGAGTCTGGTGACAAGGACAGGAGCCATCCCAGTCTCCTCGGAGGCTCTGTTAGGAACTCCCACAGGGTGATGTTCTTCCTCTACTTGGGCTCCTCCACAAGGTCCGAAGGACAGCAGGTAGCTAAGCCCATCCACGCAGCTCTCTGCCACAAGCCACTATGCTCAGGGTGACCTCAGCAGCACAGTGGCTGACATTATTCTATGCAGGGCTAGATGCTGAGCTCTTCACCTCTAGGACATCATTTGAGGTCCTCATCACAACTCATAAGAAGTACCAGTCATATTTACATTTTAACTTTGCCCCAGAGATGTTAAGTAACTATCCCCACTTCACACAGCCAGAGAGAACACCAGTCCTACTACCTCTAACTCGTCATGACTTGCCAAACTTCTCAAATCATCTTTACAAAGACACGCACTCCTGAGTAGTGGGAGGCTTCACTAGTTATCACTTTCTTACCATCTGGGAACGTCAAGAGGCCTCAGACCAGTTACTAGGTGCTCCCTTGGGAGGAAAGGACTCCAGGTTGCTGAGGCGAGGCGCCGGGGTTGCGTAGGAGGCGGGGCTTGCGTGGGAGGTGGGGCTTGTGCGGGAGGCGGGGCTCCTGTGGGAGGCGGAGCTTTCCCGGGGAGGGGGCTTCCCGCCAAAGGATCGCAGCCTCTAGCGCAGAACCCCTGCCACTTTCCTGTCTTTGCTCAGATGCTTTGGACACTTTTTGTCTTTAAGTCCGTTTCGCCTGTTATTACACGTTCCTTTGTGCAATTTTTAAAAATCTATAATTTATGAAAGCTGTCATTCGATAAGGTCTTTACTCTCCCTGGCTGGAACTTCTTCTAAAGTACTTCTCAGTAGGCAGCGAATCACTCCCCTTTGATTACCATGTGATTAGTTTGTTCAACTGATGGCCTTTCTTCTCTAAGATACCCATTGTGTCTTTTGCCTCCTATGCAGTTCTTAAGAATTTAAATGAGCCATTTTATTTCTTCCTCCAAGCCGGAATCTGCACACCCGGCCCCACCCTTCGGCCTCCCCTTTTAGTGCATCTAATAAACAGCGCACAGTTTCCGAGCGCTTCCTCTAAAGGGGAATTTTATGTTGTTTCTGACATTGTTTGTTGGGCTTCCCACAAGACCAAATGCTGCTAAGTATTGAGAGACAGTGACATAAATGTCAGGGAAACGCCTCGGCAGTGTCAAGCCTAATCAGACGCTTGCACTTGGGGGCCAACCGCAGACACCATAAAACTCAGAGCGCGCCCTCTCTCAGAGCACGCCTGGAGCCTGGCAGATGGAGCAGGGCAGAAGAGAAGACCCAGGAACAGGATGAAAGGGGATGGAGAACAGTTTCGCTGGGATGCTGAACTCGACTTGGACGCATCCTGTGTTTCCTTTTAGGTCACTCTTCTCCTGGAAATACCAAATGGCAAAGCCATTTTACCCATCAGGAGCTGTAGGCACAGTGCCTAAGGGATGTGAGCTTGTCAAAGGCCAAAAAAATGTTTAAGATGAAGAAAAACTGTTTGGCTCCAAAAGACAAAAGCTGTGACATCAAAATGGCAATTATAGTAATAATTAACAAAGCAAATTATAAAAATTATTTTACATTTTACAGCAAAAATATGTCCATACATATAGACAGTGAAATAGATTAACATAAAGATTAACATAATATGCAACCAAGATTCCAAAACTAAAAGTGCCTTTGGGCCTAAAGTGGCCCCATCTACTAATCCAAAACACATTTTCATGTGCCTAGGCAGGTCGTTTACACATAAATCACACTGGTAATATTCAAGTTCTTCAGCAGCATGCCAGGTACATTCAGGGGAACAAAGATAACGACCCTCACAGATATGAGAATCTATTTAACTAAGCTCTGAATAACAATTCACTTACTTATTCACAGTATTTTTTGAGCACCTGTTAGATGCAATGGTCTCAACACCAAGAATAAAATAATGAACAAAAGATAGCAAAAATCCTTGCCCTCCTGGAGCTTCTGAGTCCTGTGAACAATGGTATAATAAAGTACTGAGTTTAACATAAGTACCAATAATAAAATGCCAAGTGACCCCTTTACCAGAGCACAGTAAGACATGTAGGGTCAGCATTGCCTACATGGCCCAGGACAGCTCAGGGCAGGAGGGAGGGTGTGAGATGGGTCTGGTGGCTGGGTCACCTGCTCTGCAGCCTGTGCTTCTCTACAGATGTATACAGTGCCCACAGGAAGATAATATATATGTAGATGAGATAATGTGTGTGAAAAGGCACGTTGCAAACTCTCAAGTGCAATGTGAATTATCTGTCTTATTATGTATGTGACACATTCTGTTTATGCACCTGAGTAGAGATGCTGGAGTCATTGTGGAGAAATCCATGTTCAGTCATTTTCTACTCTCAATTTTTACCCAGATATTTCTCTATTAAGTTGAACCAGCTTGTACATAAATATCCCAAATCCTCTTTGGTCACACTTTGGAATCCCACTGTGGTACTGAGAACAGTAGCCACCTCACAGCATTCAGAGAAAGACAAAGCCCTTTGAGACTTTATTGAAATGGGCTATGATTACTGAAAGGAGGAGAGGGATTTGGATGGGAGGTGAGTTTATGTTCTATTGAGGGCATCCCAAATATGGATTCCAAGGTACAACCCAAAGCCTGGATTCCCTGGGGTTTAGCACCAGTAGATTTTGGCAAGGTAAAGAGTCCATTTCCTTTAGTGGTGTAGCAAGTTTATACTGTCTCAAACTCCTTGAGTATCATGGTAACTTGAGGTTCAAAATAAACTCATAAGTAAATAAAGAAATGTCATGTATTAGTTACATGATAACAAAGGGGATGGGGCCACTTTGGGACCATTTGACAGATGCAGAAAGTAAGATAAAGCCTCTGAAGCAGGCTGCCCAAGGCTGCTCTGACTGGTCATAATAAAGGAACTCAGCTTTCATGTCATAGTCTACAACTCCTCTCACCAACACTTTCTCTAAGGCCCTGGTGCCAATAGCTGCTGGAGACCCTTCACCAGAGGAAGCCTAAAGTTGACTTCCTCTGAGATGACCAGAATTATTTTCTGAGTAAATACCCACCATTAATTTCTCCCATTACACTTTTTTGCACTTGTTCAGTTGTCCAAGAAATTCTCTCCACCAAATACATACAAACATACCCATGTGTACATGATGTGAATTCTTTCCAAAACCCATTCCTCAAGTACCTATCTTCTAGGGCTGCCATATTTAGTAAATAAAAACACAAGATATGCAGTGAAATTTGAATTTCATGTAAATAACAAATAATTGTTTAGTATTATATATAAATATGTCCCAGTCAATATTTGGAGTACATTTATACTGAAGCAGACTCTGTTGTTTATTGCATTGCCACAAAATTGGTAGTTCAAAAGGGATCAGTGGTCTATAAACTTCATAAGACACAAATTAAATGCTCTCTTCCAAAGGTAAGAAGTCTGAATTTAGTTGTTTAATTGTCAAAGAATTTGGGGATGATAGAAAAGCTAAAAATAATTTTATCCCTGACTCCAATGAGATGACACCTAAAGTAATCAAGACTACAAGAATAAACTTAATCTATGAATGCATAAAGTCAGATCCCTCACTGCAAACACTATAACTGTTGCACCCAAGAAGCTGTTTGTACCCAGTAGGAACCCCAGTGGCCATGAGCATGGTCATTTCCTTGCACCCTCCCTCATGGGTACTAAAACTTCCTGCTCTTCTGTCATGACAAACTTATGCCCTCGTTGGAGAATAGGTAAGTTTGATTCTTATTTGTGGAAAGAAGAAAATACAATGCACATTGGAAGCCATATTTTCCAGTTTAGCTCAGGTTGGATAAAGCTGTAGAGTCAGAAAACAGAAAGGCCTGGGGAAAGGCTTCATTGCTTCCTCTCGGGGACAGAATATGGGGCTGAAGAGAAAGGGGATCGGGCACCCCAAAATGAACAAAGCAAACAAAACATTGATAAGGCACCAGCAAGCTTTCTCTCCTAACACTGAGTGAATACATACTTACTGATATGTCTCAACAGTAAAGGGAAAGATCGTCCCAAGGAGGAGAGAGTTCACCTATGAGGGGACTCATTTGTATTTTCAATGTCAGGACTTGGGGTGGCATAGGGGGCAGAAGCCTTCGGGAGAGATATTTCTGAAACTTCAGCTCAACCTCCACCCAAGTAGGAAGACAACTCTTTTAGTGATTTTAATCCTATCATATCAATATTTGTTTCAGAATGAGGGGCCCTGAGAACAAGAAGAGTGAAGGAGACCTTTCATTTCTTTGCTAGCTGTATGTAATATTTAGCATATTGCAATGTATTCACACCACACCGATCCTACCAACTTCAGATGAAGAGACACCATTTTTGAAAGTGTATGAAGAACTATGGACTTTCCTGGGGAAACTACTAAAGGATTAGTTGCAGGAGTGTATGATGGGAGAGGGAAGGTTCTAGCAGTTAAGCCATCCTCCTCTCTGCCTACACTGTCACTGACCACTGACAAGGTAAGCTGAACCCAGACAAGGAGGGGAAAAAATGGGAAACCTGAGTGAGCTTGGTGGGGAGGGATGGGCAGGACGGGGAAGATCTAGACAAGCTGTGGAAATAGAGATCTAGACAAGCTGTGGAAACCTACACTGGGCTGCAAGCTTGGCCAACCCTCTCTCTGCCCATGGGTCACACAAACACAAGCACAGGACCTGCCTTCAGGGATTGGAGTCCAAAAGGGAAGACAGAGTTATCAAAGGCAGTTATACGATGCCTTAAGCAGCACGGGTTGACGAGTGGGTAGAGGTGCATGTGTAGGGTCTCTTGCAGTGACAAAAACAGAAGAGAGAGAAACATGCTGGAAAGAAACATCAGATATTTCTCCAAAACTGTGAAACAGTAAAAGTTCCGAATTTTCTTGAACTTCCTTGTAGTAGTATATGATTCAGAACATAGATTCCAAAGCAATTCTGCCTCTATTTGAAACCAAGTACCATCATTTCCTACCTCTGTGATCTTGACGAATTGCTTTACCATTCTGGGCCTGGGTTCCCCATCTCTGAGAGCGAGATGGCATATTACCCATTATGCAGTTACTGTGAGAATTTAATGAGTCCTAACATATGTAAAGCCCCAGTGCCTGACACAAGATAGAGCTTGGTGTGCTTTAGCCATTATTACCATGGCATGTAACATTTAATATTGTTTTTGTATTAGATTGCACATGGATATGAAGACACCTTAACTCAGGGTTTAGAGTCTCTACAATCTTAACATGGCAAGGTGATAAACAGTGAGGCAGAGGCGTGCCCAGGGCAATGTCGGCTACATGACCCTGGAAGGTCCTCATCACTCAAATTGCAGAAGGGAAATGAAGGAGGGCTTCCTTTGGGAACCTCCTGAGCTAAGTCCTGAAAAGCTTAGAGGAAGAGGAGCAGTATGTGTGGAGACCAGAGGCAAGAAATGGGAAGAACACAAATATGATATGACTGCAGACAGCAAAGCCAGACAGCAGGGCCTCTGAGACACACCTGCCCCAGCCCAGGCCAGAGGCTCTGGCTTGAAACCAAGTAGCATCAGTGTACAGGGAAGCTATGTCCCCTTTAGAAGAGGGCTCCCCTAATGATGGGACTTGGTTGTGAAGGTGACATGGAATTTTGCTTCTTCCCAACTGTTGTCTTAGACAACTGCAAAGATGTTGACACCATTTGGGGAAACAGGACACACTGGAAGAGGAGATGAGATGGGTGGGAGGAGTGAGGGAGGTGGGAAGTGCGCTGAGAAGGAGCCAGGTTGTGGCTTCCACTTGGAACCACTTATCTTTGAAATTCTTATAAAACAGAGGGAAGTGTGAACGCTAGTAGGTAACTGGATACACAGGGAAAAATAATTAAAACTCCAATGGCCATCTCTGACATTATGTAGAATCCTTCTTCTATAGAATGAGTCATTCCACATGGCTTTTACAGTTCCTGTGAGATGACAAGTATGACAACAATGTGCACTCAGCACTTACCACTGAGGTAATGCATGTTTTGCATACATTAACCCTGGGAGACACTGTTAATAACCCATTTTATGGTTAAGAACACTGAGGTTTGGAGCTAAAGATTAAGAAACTTGACTGACATCACCACATCTGGCACGTACTACAATCCACACAGTCTGTTTTCCCTTTTGACAGACGCAGAAACTGAAGAGTCAAATAGGACACGTGACATGCACAAGGTTATGTAACCAGAACGTTGTGCAGCCAACTCTAGCACCAAAATCTGCTACTTTGGGAGTTCAGTGCTTTTTTGCCCCAGCCCATGAATTCAGACTACAGAAGTATGTAATTTGCACAGAAAAAGAGTGAAAAGATTATTGGAGCAGGACCACCCAGGAATCAAACCACGTTGAGACAAGGCAAGAACTTATTTCCTCATGCAGTCTACCTGCTGCGGCTACTGCTGCAGAGACTGGGTGCAGCCAACCGCCCTTGTGGCTGTAGAGCTCTTGAGGACAAACTTGGGACTGAGTATTGTCTTTCTTCTTTGTTGTTGATCTTTCTTTCTTTCTCTCTCTCTTTCTTTCTTTTCTTTCTTTCTTTCTTTCTTTCTTTCTTTCTTTTTTTCTTTCTTTCTTTTTTTCTTTCTTTTTGAGACACAATCTTGCTCTGTCACTAAGGCTAGAATGCCATGGCCTCAGCCTAGATCACAACAACATCAAACTCCTAGCCTCAAGTAATACTCCTGCCTCAGCTTCCTGAGTAGCTGGGACTACAGGCACTCGCCACAATGCCCAGCTAATTTTTCTATTTTTAGTAGAGATGGAGTCTCACTTTTACTGAGGCTATTCTCAAACTCCTAAGCTCAAGTGATCCTCCAGCCTTAACTTCCCAGAGTGCTTGGATTACAGGTGTGAACCACTGTGTCCAGCCAATCTTTCCTTTCTAGACAATTCAAGAAATGGGAACTTTGATTATAGTTGGGTTTTTAATGTTTATTTATTCAATAAATATTACAATAACTGAGCAACTACTAAGTGCCAGGCCTTGTGCTATGCACACATGCACAGTGATGAACAAAACAGACAATCCCTGCCTTTGTGGAGCTCATGGTTTCAAATGTCCCAGCTCTTCCTGCCCAGCACTGGTCAGAGGGTGAGTGGAAAATGAGTCTCGCAACCTGAAAGCTGGCCCTGAGAAACTGACATCTGCAGTTTTCTTTTTTTATTATTATTTTTTTTTTTTGAGAGACAGAGTCTCACTTTATCTCCCTCAGTAGAGTGCCATAGCATCACGGCTCACAGCAACCTCCAACTCCTGGGCTTAGGCGATTCTCTTGCCTCAGCCTCCTGAGCAGCTGGGACTACAGGCGCCTGCCACAATGCTCGGCTATTTTTTGTTACAGTTTGGCTGGGGTCAGGTTTGAACCTGCCACCCTCGGTATATGGGGCCAGCGCCCTATCCACTGAGCCACAGGCACAGCCCAACATCTGCAGTTTTCATTGAGTCCCACTAATGGAGAAGACACTGGGCTTCCTATTGATCAGGCCCGGATGTTGGTCCTAGTGACTCACTAGGAGATCCCAGGAAACACACTCAGCTTCTCTAGCCTGGATGTAAGATGGGTGGTAGGGAGGACAAAACAATGAAATTCTGGTTTTCAGATTCCTTTCAAGGTACATTATTCATTCTTTATTCATTTAACAAATATCTACCTAGAGCCAACCTAGTGCAAGTAACATGAACAATGTGAACCTTTCCCAGGCCTCACATAGCTTCAGGTCTTATGGAAATCTTATGCCAAACTCCACCATATAAAGCAGATAAAAATTGTGCTAAGCTTGAGGTCCGTTGGGGCTCCACAAAACACAGTTTAAAAAAAAAAAAAGAAGACTAATTTCTCAGGTTTCTTCCTGCTGTAAGGTTCTTGAGGTTGTTTTGTCCAAGGCTGGAGCAAAAACAGCAGGAGAAAGGCAAGCCCTGCATCCCTATCTTCAGTCCTACATTAGTGGAATATATCTTAAATTGTGTCCAATCCCAAGCACCCGAGCTTGTCCAGGTTCTGCTGCCTTTGCTCCATTGGTGAAACCTTGTCCAATCCCTAGTGCTCAGCTTGTCAAGGTTTTGCTTCCTTTGCTCCATTTGTCTATTCTGGAGAAGCCAATTATTCCCATAAGACTCTAGAAATGCTTCCTTCAAACCTGGCAGGGAAGAGAAGGCCTTATTTTCATTTGGAGGCAAAAAGATTTTCATGCATTTCTCCTCAAACACAGAGAGAGCCCTGGAGAGGCTACAATGGATGTTAGGGAAAGCAAGACAAAGAGGCACAGTTGCAAGTTGCTCATTTCCAAAGAATCCTTTTTTTTCTGAGGAAGGGAATGAAAGCCCAGCTCCCCTATTCCCTTGCTAGTTTTGCAAAACAAACAAGAGCAAATCATTTTCATTCATTGACTTCATTTTTCCCTTCCAAAGAAACCTCTCCATCCTCCAAGGAAGACCCATTTGAGGATTACTGTACACTGTCTACTTGGTGAGAAGGGATTTGATTTTGCTTTTTTTTCTTCCTTACACCATCCTGTGCCATCATGCGCCTGACCATTTCCAGATGACACACTGCCTTTACCAGAATGAAATGTTTGCAAAAAGGCCTTTAATGAATGAAAACGTTAATTTGAAAAGTCTTCTCCATGGAAAGAGTGATGCTTGGAGAAGGAAATGACACACAGCCTGTGGACTGGCAGGCCCTGGCTTCTCTCAAGTCTTTGAGAGGGGAGAGGGAAAAAGGACCCCCACTCAGCAGACAGGACCAAAGTGGCAAGTCCGAGCTTCATTCAAGCCCCACTCAGAGGCCAGGACACTCACCTTTGTTTGTTATTTTGAATGTCTGGATGCACAGGAATCCCCCTAGCAAATACACAGGGCCCTCCAGGCCCCTGAAGACTCCCTTCCCTACCACCAGAAATCCCACAAGCACCCCACTGCTGTCATTTCAAAGATAACCTCCCTCTGTAAGAGTGATGTTCATATGAACAGCAACAACCACCACTAACACCACCCTTTTTCCAATCAAGGTGTTGCTCTGCCCTCAGCCCCCACCATCCCTGCCACCCATACTGCACACAAGAGGAGAAAACATGAAAGTTACAGGCTCCGCTAAGAAGGCTGATTATAAGTCATGGGGCAGATATAATTACAGGAATTGCTCTCCCTGCCGAGCTGATATTTATTTCAGCAGTTCTGGCCCTCCGTGGGGATCTTGCTGCCTCCCTCCTCCCGCCCCCACCACCCCTCCTACACCTCCAAAGGGCTTTTCTAACTGAAAGCAAAGCAAAGCCAAGTCCTGCTCATACTCTCGGCCAGGTGCCAGGAAAAGTGTAAATTTTCGTGAGCTGGGGCTGCTTTGCCAGAAGTCTGCAATGTGTCTGGACATGAACGGTTGTTCCCTTTTGTGAGGCCAGACCCAAGCCCCAGGAAGTTCTAGAAGGAGCACGTGGAGAGAGACAGAGCAACCAGGAGAAGGGGTGAAAACAGCTTGTCTAAGGCATGTGATGCTCGGCCGGGTGTCCTGCCTCAGCCCAGAGCCGGTCTTCTTACTGCCCTAAAAAAAAAAAAAGTTAATCTTTTTAAGACCAGGGTATTCCAATTGTGTGCTGTTAACTTTATTCCCAAGGGTAATTCCCTACTAGGACTTTACCCTTCATAATGGAAATTAAATGAGTTAAGTCTGAGTGTGCGTGTGTTTTGTGTGTGTGTGTGTGTGTGTGTGTGTGTGTGTGTAGAGGGAGGGAGAGACTGTCTTTAAGCACAAGCACAGCTAACTAGATTTAACCCTTACTGGTCCTGTGGGCTTGGCAGAAATGAAAGCAAAAAGCCATTCTAAGGAAATTTGAAAGAAAATATTTTTAAAATGTAGAACAGCAGAGATCACCAAAGAAGAATGGGATGTCATAAATCAACCCCCAAGCATGCACCTTCTTGCTATTTCCCCATATAATAAGAAGTCCCCAAGCCCCTGTGCCGCCCAGCCCCATGCCAGCCAGTCCTCTCCTCTGAGTTGATGTCAGCTGCCCTCACAGTATTATACTCGGGTGAATTCACTGCTTGGGAAAAGCCTGTGGTCTGTCTCTAAATTCCCTAGTTTTTATTTCATCCCTATTGAAAGGGGCTATAAACTTTAATGTGGAGGATGCAATTATTTGGGGGCCAGGTGTGACTTAACAAGCTCAAAAGCTTCTGGACAAAAGCGAGGCCAAAGAGAAGGGTATGTTTCCACGTGATTAAACAGCAGTGCTGCTCCCTTAACACCCAGCTTGCCCCCATCCCACCCTGACAAAGCAAGAGAAGGCTGCGGAGCAGAGGCCCAGACTCTCCCCACCAGGTGAACCTTTCCAACAAGCCACAGGGCTAGGAGGGGAAGGAGGGCGCAAATGAAGACACGTGGGGATGAAAAACCCACAAAGGAGCCCAAAAGTGCCTCAAATTTCAGAATAGACATAGATGGTAAAAAATGAAATAGAAATTGTTTTAATAAGTGGATTCACTGTCATTGTCCCAGATCTTGTTTCTAGATTGAAGCCTTTTGCAATTTGAAGGAAGAAAAAACAGCTGCCATTTATTTTTCAGGCAAGTTTGGGTTGCTAGGTATGATATAGAACTTTTCCAAAGGGCATCAAAATTTTTTTAAAAATCAGAATTTCTTGAAATGCGGAATTTCTGCCGCATTTCAAGTAGTTTCAAGAAATGTAGTTGCAAGATGCATGGACTTTCTGCCACATTTCAAGTAGTTTCAAGAAATGTAGTTGCAAGATGCATGGACTAAAATAAACTACAAAAGGAAAAGAAAGGGAAAAAGGAAGAAGATGGGGAGGAGTGAGAGAGAGACAGTGCCCCCTTGGGTTCACCAAATTCGATGAATTGAGGTGCCTGCACCCCATCTTACAAGAGGCCAAGATGTGCAGAGAACTGGAGGGAGATGAGCTGACCCTGGAGAACCAGAAACAGCGTGTTACTGCATCGGGACAGGAAGAGAAAAGAACATGAGATCAGGAAAAGTTCAGGAAAGTCAGAGACTGTGGCCAAGTGTTTAAAATTACTCTGGGCTGGACAGGAGACAGCGTGTGTGAAGACGAAGGTAGTAAAGGTGGATTAGAGATACACAGGGCCTGCTTGTTCTCTAGCAGAGAAGATTCCAGAATAAACTGTGCCCTTGCTACCTTGCAATTTCATAGACCATACTGGATTCTTAAAGCCACAGCACCCTTCATTTGTAGAAAAGGGTCAAGTCCACTTCCCTCTGTAAAATATATCCCAGTCCTCTCAGCCTCAGGGAGAAGTAATCCCACAGACAGAAAGCAGAGAAGACAGAAAAGAAACGTTGTCAAAGAGCTGCAAGAACTTGACAACACAACAGGAAAACTCTCAAAGCATCATGCCTAATGAAATAAACTTACTTCAAATGTGTAGAGTTTTTAAAATGTGTTTATTTTTGCGTGTTTTACTTAATTTGTTTAAAGGGGAAGTTCAGAGAGACTGGTACTTCCTCAGTTTATTTTGAGAAAGCTGCCTTAATAATTCTGTTATTCTTAGTTACTCATTTATTTACCCCACTGGTAACATAAGGGCCCCATTGGTGGCCAGCACTCAGGACCCCTCAGGTGTGTAAAGCCCAGCCCCACTGGACAGAAGATGATGATCTGGTTGCACACAGAGCCTCACAGTGGGGTTGGTCAGGCCACAGCAGTAACCAGCACAATTTCTTAAAGGCCAGACAGCATGGCAAGAACTTTCTCATCTTACCTCAAATAATCCTACAAAATCCTATGGAGGTAGATGAGAGTCAGCCTGTTTACAAAAAGGAAACTGAGGCCCGATGAGGGTAAATCCCTTGCTGAGGTCACATGGTGAGGTGAGTGGCAGAGTCTGGGCCAGGTTGCAGGGCCCGGGTGGGGGTGGGGGGGCCTTCACTCCTCCCACCTGCTCACACAGGAGGTCGGGAGGTGCTGGTCAGTCACATGAGGAACCTTCTAAAGAAAAACCACACTTTATGAAAGGCATGTAAAGGAAACTCGTTTTTCTATCTTTAGGTCATTCTGTGTCTCCATCTGCAGGGACGGAACTTGGTTTCATTAAACACGATATTTTTGTCAGCTCTCTTATTTTTTTTCTTCTGTTTTGTTTTCTCTTGCTTTCAATTAAAGGATTTTTCCCCCTCCCAGAAATTCTTTGGGGATTTGAAACCCACTTCAAGGAAGAAAAAAAAAAAAGGAAATCCATCTCACAGTATTAGTCACCAAGATGGGTGTGATGACAACGGGCTCTAAACTAAAATCGGCTCCCTCTCCAAGCGTGAAGAACAGTCTCTAACAAACTGAATTTTAAGAATTAGCATTAAGGCTGACAAAAGTGGGTGTCCTTTGCTGAAAATGCAATCATAATAATTTTTTACAAGCCTCCAAATTGAGTTCCAATAATTACAACCAAGTAAAGAACATGGGCTGGGATGTCAAGCAAAAGTCAGGGTGTTCTGAAACAGAGAAAAACACTTAGCTGTGCAAAAATTAAAATGTGAGTTGGAAATATAAAGTTAAACTCACAGGAGAGTAAATTTGCTGTACACTAAAACTCTTGCATCCTATCAGCAAAGGCAGACAGCGGGGTGGGGAGTCAGGAGTAAGAGTCAAGCTGAGTGTTCCCACTTTGAAATGGGTATGAGTGGGGTGCCTGCCCATTCTATATGACTGTCCCTCTTTTGGGCAGAATTGTGATAAAATAATCTCCCTCTTATCACAGCCTTTGATCTCACAATCCCTTTCCCACGATATTAAGATATCCCAGGTCTCAGCAATTCAACTTTGCATGCTTGAACTTTTTTTTTTTTTTTTTTTTTTTTTTTGGCCCACACCTGCCCACACATGAGTGGCTCTGCTTTGCTTTATACTCGTCCATCTTGCAATGTTTTCATTGGACAGGAGCTACAGCAGAGGCCAGCTACCACCCCCACGTGGGGTGCTCCAGCCAGCATTCCTCCTCCTCAGGGCTGGAGAGGGGTCACAGAAGCAAGAGGCTCCCAAGGGCTCTAGGCCTCCCTGAGAGGGGAGGTGCTGACCCAATGAGGAGAAAGTTCACTCGTGCTTAGCAGTCCTCAGGAACACACTGACTCTGTGTGTCATTCCTGAGCAAATGCTACTGCCTGGCTCAAGAAGAAACCACCTACCTGTCTCTTGTGTTTAGCAAACATTTTCATGGAGTTTGCACCTCTGTCTCCCCAGTCTCCACCTTCTGGGTCCCTTCTAAGACATCTAAACTGTCTACGATGCAGGGACCTGGGCTGGAAATTATCTGGCAATTCCCCACCACCAGCCCCCTAAAGGGAAAAGAGCAAGATTCTAAAATCCAGGTTCAAATCTGCTTCACTGAGCCTCCTTAATTAACCTCCTTGAGCTCAGTTTTCTCATCTCTAAAATGAAGATCACAATATGTTCCTCACATGTCTTTTGTGCCCATCTTAAATTAGAGAATAACAGTAACTACAACTTTCCCATCAGACACTACGTGCGGAGCCCGTATGCACGTTATCTCATGAAGTCCTCACAGCACAGCCTGGTGCACGATGCACAATAGGACGTGAGGAAATCCTGGTGCCATTGTCAAAAAAGAAGTCATACCCAAAGACACAAAGTTAGTTGGCTGCAGAGCTTGGCGTACAAACCACGTCTATATTAGCAGTGTTAGCCCTTTACCCACTATGCTGGTCTTCTGCCTGGAGACAGTCCTGCCAGACTTGGGGAAAAAAAAATACAGGACACTCAATCATACTCGAATTTTAGATAAATTAACAATTTCTTTTTAAAAGTAAACCCCATGCAATATTTCCAACACAAATATATCCAAAAATGATTTGTCATTTATCCAAAATTCAAATGCAGAAAGGTCCTATACTTTCTCTGGCAACCCCACCTGCAGATCAACTTTATGATTGTGCTTTGGAAAATAATGAGCTGCTCATCCACATGAGGACTCTAAAGCAGTGAGACACATAGAAGCAGAGAGTAGGGTGGTACGTACAGGAGCTGAGGAGATGAGCAGTCAGGGAGGAGTTGATCTCAAGGTCTGTGTTAGTGTCAGTTATATAAGATGAGTAACTCCTAGAGATCTATTGAACAATATAGAAGGAATGTAGGTAAGGATATTGTGCTGCACGCTTAAAAATGTGTTAAGAGGGTAGATCATATTCATGCATTAAGTGTTATCACAAGAAAAGGAGGGAGAAAGCATTCAGAGATGATGGATACATCTATGGCATTGTCTGTGGTCATGGTTTCTTAGCTGTACGCTGACCTTCAAATTCATCAATATGTACAGTCAGCCCTCTGTGTCCACGGGTCCTGCACCTGGGTTCAACCAACTACTAATTGAAAATATTCAGAAAAAAAAAAACTCTAAAAATAACAATAAAACAAAAATACAAATAAAAAGCAATACAATATAAAAACCATTTACATAATTTTATCTTGTATTAGATTTCACTACATATAAGCAATCTAGAGATTTTTAAGTACAGGAGAGTACAGTGGCGACAGCAGGCGTCACTCTGCTCTTTGACCGGGTATTGGTTGAAAGGTGTGCCGCCGAAAGTGTAACCAAAAGAGGCACTATGCTTCCAGAAAAATCTCAAGGAACAGCAACAGTAGTGGTGGTTGGATCAGGCCTTGAAGGAAAGTGTGGAGAGATTCAAACAGTCAGTATGACAGTTGGAGATTAAGTTCTTCTCCCAGAACAAACAGGCACCAAAGTCATTCTAGATAACAAGGATGATTTCTTGGTTAGAGGTGGTGACATTCTTGGAAAGCACATAGGCTGAAATAAATCATTATTGAAATGGCATCAACATGAAGCTACCCACTCCACTGAAATTCTGAAATCTTTTGTCATGTAAATAATATTCATGTCTCTCTTTTATAATAAACTAATGCTAACTCAACTGCTAAATAAAAAAAAAAAAAAAAACAAATAAAGCACAGGGAGGATGTGCTTAGATTATATGCAGATACCACTCCTTTTTAAATTAGGGACTAGGGCATCTACAGATTTTGATAACCTAGGGGGTCTCCTAGAACCAATCACCCACAGATACAAAGGGACAATTGTATACCTTAAAATATGTACAGTTTTATTACATCTCAATCACATCTCCATAAAAATTTGTTAATAAAATAAGAAAATGAAAATGGTGGAGTGCTACATGAAGTAAAGCTCCCTGACTATAGTCCTATAGACCTGTAACCCCAGGTCTAACTAGTGATGGGCGGGAGTACGTCACCCTAGCAGCTTTCCTGGCCTGCATAGAGATCAGACGAGCTCTAAGCATACAAAACACTGGGATAAAGTTAATTGAGCTTCAGGAAAAAAACAAGATTAACCACCCATAGGTCTCCCCACCACCTTAAACAACCCCCTTTCCAGTGACTGGGGGGATTTTTTCTGGGACCTCTTCTCTTTTCTCCACCACATTAATACCTAGATGGCGAAGTCGCCCCACTAGCTGTGCTTCTGGCCACTATATGCCAGCTCAGTGCTAGATCCTGAGAATCTGTAACTCCACATACGGGGCCTGCCCTGAAGCCTCCACTTTATGATTAGAGCGACAGTGTGCAATGAGAGAGCACAGCGAGGCAGTCCCCTCTTGCTGGTGCCTGATGAGGCACTGTGCTGGGTACATTCCCAGAGATACTCCTATAGAGGCTCCCAGCACATGGGCCAGGAAGAGGCAGCCTGCAACCATCAAAGCAACTGGAAACCGCCAGGGAGCTCTCACTGTGCTACCAGAGATGCCAAGCAAGGCCCTGGCTTCTTACCTGATGGATAATTAAAATTACCAATTTGAGTATATTGAAGTAAGGTGTCTGTCCTCTTCCATCTCTCACTTCCTCATACATATCACCTTCAAACTAATGGGGATGTCTACGCCCAAGTCCAGACTCCATTGGGTCCCAGGACATGATCCTTCTAAGAAGGACCCTTCTAGCCAGGACAATAGTATAAAATGGCTCCATTACCTCTCTTTTGTGGACAAAGGGGGAAAGACGGTGTCTGCGTTTCCTGTCCCTAATAAAGGAAACAGTTGGCCACAACCTTCCATACCACTTGTACCCAGACTTTCACTTTCACCCAGCTAATGGGCCTGTCCTAGGGACAAATGTCCCTACATTTGCTCTGCTTATGTAAATATCTCTTCTCATTTTTCTCCATAATTTGAGTTGATAATAGTAATCAACCTTCTCTCACTGTGGAAGAGGCCTTCTCAGATAATGTAATCCCCTCCCTTCATAAGCAGTTGAAGGAGAGGATTCAAGGACGGTTTCCTGAGGAGAACAGAGTAGGATAGAACAAGGGCAAAGGGACCACTGTTCCCAACTTCCCGGTGGCTTTTCGCATCTTGGACTCTGGGCACACGGGAAGCATTATTGCCCATGCACTCAATGGCATCAACACAGCAGCCTCCCTAAGAAGGGTTCCTGCTGTCTGCTTCCAAGGTGCTTCTCTCCCCTCTCCTCTTTCTCAACCTGACCTTTTCCAGGTTCTGGCTGAAATGACCTTGATTTACCTCTCACTTAAGGAATGCAGCGGAACTTCATGAGATGACCAAAGTCCAGGAACACAAAGGGAGTGGACGCTGCTCGTGTTGCATCAGGCTTCAGAGCCATCTGGTTTTATGGTCTAGGAAATATAATTAGCCACCTTGGGTCACTGGATCCATGAGGGGAGTGAACGAGATCCCCTCAGACTGGCACATCCTGCTTCTATCATCCTTTCTTCTTCTTCTGGGATAGATCACTAATTGCCTCTATCTTGACCATTATATCTGCTTTCGATCTCAAAGTCTTCAGCGTTTCATAAGGAATGTTCAATGTAACATTTTTGTTCTTTCAAGACTTCATTTTAAGGTTAACTTGTAGTTAAAAGGATTGTTGTTGCTGTGTACTATCTGTTTGGTTTTATTGTTTGTCTTTTTAAGAACCTGAAAAGGTTCTAGAAATATCACTTGGGTTCCAAAATCAGATATTTAACCTAATTCTTAGCTCTTTGTCTCCTGTGCACACATTTCCTTTTCCTCACCTAAATAAATACACCATGTTGCCTCAGTTCTCCCTGAAATTCCTACCTGTATCCATATTATTTTTTAAACCCTCATTACTGTTCCCTTGGTTATGAGTGCCTAAATTAAAATATTAGTAAACTCGTTCCTCTCAAAATTAGATATTAATACATTCAACCGATTCCCCTTCACCATTTTCACAGTGAAACTCCGCTTAGGAAATAAACGAGTTTTGGAATTCCTTCAGTCTTGAGCCCATGCCAATCACGTCTGTGCTCTTTACAAATGGATGGCTAGTCGTGCTTCACAGTGACTTCCCCTTTCAAATACTGCTCCCCAAAACATTTTCTCCCTGTCAGCTCACCACTGACTCTCTGCAAATCATCCTGTGATCCCATTGAGAAAGGACATGATACACAAATAAATTTTAGTGTCCTATGCTTGGGGGTGAGAACTCAAAATAGATTGGTAGTCAGAACAAAATGCTGTGTGTATAACACAAATATATTATATGTTCATATGTATATGTATATATGACACTACATATATGATACATGTGTCAACCACCTTAAATCCAATGTGAGAATTTGCAAAATAAAACAGGACCTCTGCTCAAACATCCCAAGAGCTTTAAAATGAAACAAGTGTCTCATGTATAATGCAGCTATCCAAAACCCCAATTATCCTTTATCCGTCTGCATACGATGGCATTCTGTTTAGTGCTCAGTAATCATCGCTTCAGATATTATGACCAGGACTAACACGTATGGAGGGTGACGACATGTGGTGACTCTGCTGAGCTGTGCGTGTGTCTTAACTTTTAATTCTCACTAAAACCCCATGAGGTAGATGTTCTTTATCATCCCCATTTCATAGATGAGGAAACCAAGGATTAATGAGGTTTGTTAACTTGCTGAAGTTCCCATAAACTGACAGTGATCAAGCAAGGATTAGAACCCCAGCCCACCCAACTCCAGAGCCACCATGGTAACTGCTACAGCTCTGAAAGATCCTGAGAGGGTTTGTGTGTTAAACCTGTTCGTGGGTCAGGAATTTGGGGTCTTCCCACCACACCGCTCACCTAGAAACTAATCTGTCAGCATTTCTATAGCAGGTCAAACTTTTGTGGAAAAAAGATGATTAATTGCTTACACAAAGGATTTTATAATAGTGGTTAGCAAATCTAACCACTGTTTTATGAAAAATGCAGGATTTTCATATCTCTAGAAGGACTTCTTGAAGAAATTTGAATTAGGGAACAAAGTAATTGAATTTTTCTCTCTTTCCTAGCATTTTTATCTACTGATTGAAGTAAAGTGTTGGTGTTGGAAGGACTTAAGGAAATCAATAATAGTATTAAGTCTTATGAAAAAAAAAATTGCTATAAGAAGGATCCTGAGCTATAAGAAGCTCATGATCTTGGATGGTAAATAGTCAAAGGTTAGAGCTCATGCATGCTCTATCGGCAGGGGTGAATGCTCTTGCTACCATAACCTTTAACATGTCCTCAGAACCTTGACCGTCCTGGTCCAAGGGTGATGGTAATCCCCTCCTATAACAATACCTAGACCCAGAGGGGAGAGGAAACAGTAGGGTTGGCTACCACAGCCAGGCGACAATATCGGGTATGAATGGCACCCTCCCCCCTCACCCTCCCAGGCAGGCAGACCGTCCACCCCCAGCTTTGTCCTCTTAAGAAGAACGCCCCTTGTCTCTCGGGCCACAGTTGGTGGTGAGGATTAACCCCTCCCACCCCCTTGGTCCCCTAAGCCAGCACGCCACCCCCTTGCAGGAGTCCGTTGGGCAGACATGACTGACAAGAGTACCACAGGCGATGATGTCACAAAGAGAGGGGGCAGTGTGCCCTGTTAGACCATCTTTCACTCCAGTGGACTCGCCTTCACAGACAAATTGATTTGCAAAGGTTCAGGCTGCCAGCCCAGCCTGCTTTGCATACAGAACGCTCCCTGGTGACACAATAAAAAGTGGCCAGGCTAACAGAGGAGCACAGCAGGGTCTGGCCAGTTCAAAGTCCAAACTCCACACCCCCTCACCTCAGTCTGGTTTGAAAGGTCACTGTGTGTCTGGGAAAATAGTCGCAGGATACAATCCTTTATTAAAGGTCACTATTTTTCAGCAGCACTTAACACACACTTACACACAAATTGAGACTTGGAGAAGGGGGAAAAAAACTGGGGGCTGCATCACATTGTATATTGTGCTTACAAGATTTATGTCTCATGGTCACCAGCAATAAACACACATGGCTTCGGTATTAAAGTTCACATTAATCCACAGATTCCCACCCACCCTCCCTGGAACTCTGCCTCTTCCTTGCCAGGCAAACAGGGACAAATGGAGACTTTTGTGAATCTCTTTTGTTCCTTCCCCATCTTTTCCTTCCTGGGTTGCTTTTGTTTTATTTTGGTTTTTGATTCTTGTTGGTGGCAGTGGACGCTCCACCACAGAACTTGACTCTTAGTTGCTGTGCTGTGCCTGAATGTGTGCCTGGCATTCAGATCTAAGGCCACGTGCAGTCACCATAGCCAAGGGGCAGTGTCTGTGGGTCTGAACTGGTCTCGGACCTTGAGAAGCAAAAGTCAAGTTCTTTTATGGGCCTACTCGTGAAAATTCAGGAGAGACCACAGCTAAGCCAATAACGATAAAGCCACGGAGGAGAGTTAAAGTCCCACCTCTCCGTTATGTCATACATATTATTAAATACCTCCAATACACGCAAAAATAACTGTATTTTCCTCCAGCAACAGACAGTTCACATTGGGTTCCCAAAGAACATTAACAATAGCAATCCCTGCATTCATAACAAAAGAGATTATCAAAGAAGTCAGCCCAAGCTGTTAGATTAATTTAGGCAAGAATTGCAAAAGAAAATATTTAAGGGAAATTCTATGAATTTCAAACAGCCAGAAAAATAGGTAATGTTGAGGATTCCACTCTGCTCCATAGCACATCTTTGCAAAGCTTTTGCCAGTGATAGATTTCTGAGCTATCAAAAGCACATTAATTTTTTCTGATTAAAACAGCTGTGAAAATATACAAGTGTAACTGTGAAAAATCCAGGGCTTATTGTAATACTTTAAGCAAAACAAGGATAAAAGATTTTTAAATACGGACTTGCCAAAAGTAAAATATCTAACATGAAGAGAGCTAATTCTCCGTGTGCTTCAAATATTTTGGCATAAATACTTTAATCCTCTTGTCCATCCCATTGGCACCTCATCGACAGTTGACTTGTTAAGGGCGAGTACCTTTATAATGTTGTCAGCACCTCTAGTAGTCATTGACTGTGCTCTCATTAAAATGGCAAGATCACAAAACAGCAGAAGTGAGAAGAGGTGGGGAGGCAGAGGCTCCTCACTACAAAGGTATTCAGAAAGGCACAAGACCCCAAAGGAGAAACGAGAAAACGTGGCAGAAGTGAAACTGACCAGGAGGGGGGAGGGGCGAACTTTTCTGGAGGCGGGGCTGGGGTTTAGAGACTGTTTTCATGCGCTTACTTATTATAAAAGTACACAGGTCATCACAAAAGCCAAGTTCAAGTTGTGAACTGTGTTTGGCCAGAGTTCTGCGCTAATACAGCACATGAACATGGCGCACATGCCTGTAGAGCTGCACACATATTGTCTTCTCATTGCTTAAAGATAAATCCTTTTTTAGAGGAAGATGTCAACTTCTCATGCTAGCACCCCTGATTTGGGTTTAGCTGGTAATGATTTGACTGTGGTCCCGGCCTCCTCATTCCTAATCAATTGCCTTGAAAGGGGTAACTTATAAATAAGGTCACCGTGTGATTTAAAAGCACAGGGCAGGTGCATGCTTATCCCAAACAAAGTGTTTTTGAGGACAACCACCCAGAATTCACTGCCCCCAACTGTGAAAACAGCATAAAGATTGTGAAAAGGAAGGAGGAGAGGAGGGGACAAGTAGAGGGAGGTGAGGGGAGAAGAAAAGAGAGGAGCGGCATCCTCTCTCCTCCATCCACCTCAAGCTGGAGGGCACCAGCCCTCTGCCAGTTTCCATCCAGACAGGAGTCCTGGGGCCTCCAGATCTGACAGTGAGGTCACATTACAGAGCCCAGATCCAGTGTTCTCCTGCATACAAATGCCACTGCCCCTCAAATCTGTTAAGACCCACTGAAAACACGAGTGCCTGGGAATCCGAACTAGAGCCCCCAATGCGTTCAAAAGGCAGCACACTAACAGAATAAAGGACTCAGGGGGACATCACCTCCAGCTCTGCAAATAAGACTTTAAGGACAAAGAGGCAGGTCCTGAGGAGGTTGGGGAGTTGTTAACCAGCCAGAATAGTCCCCCCTCTTCCCCCATCCCCTACCCCTACCCCATCAACTTTCTGTGCTCTTTCTCTCCCTCCCATTTCCCCACCCCTTCCCTCTGTCCAGCCCCCAAGGTGATTAATTCTAGCCCCCATGACAGTCTCCAAAGGTATCTGCCCTAGCTGCAGAGACCCACCGCTATGGGTAGAGAGGCACTACCAGAAAAGTAGCAACTATCAGCAAGTCTTCTTTGGCCAGGCTGAGTGTGCCCCAGTCCTTAGACAACTGGGCACTCTGCCCTGATCCCAATTGGCTACCAAGTACAACAAGGTGTACCTACCCCAGCCAGGACAACAATCAGCTGGTTTGATCCCAAAAGGGCTCCTGACGTCTTTGGCACTGTGAAGCCCTGTTCTCTCCTCTGGATCCTGCCTCTGAGCAGGACCTTCCACCACATCCATTCATTCATCTCTGCACTCTGACCCACCCTGCCTACACCAGCCCAGGAGATCTGAGGACAGGCACACACAGACACTGCCTATCTGGGAGCTTTCCAGGGCACAATCACCTCCCACTTACGGTGAGAAATACTTGGACTTTTCTTGCACTGGGAGCCCCTGAAATTACCCTTCCGGGTGATTAGAATCTAGCTGGTACAAAGACCCTCGTGGCACAGTGTGCCTTCAGGCTGAAAAACCAGCATCAGTTCTTTGAGGTGCGGGGGTTGGGACATTTTAGTTTTTCCTATTTTTAAAGGCCCCAGAGAAAATGTCCCAGACATTTTCTTACTCCTGTGTTATAAAAGCCTATAAGGATGGGTGGTGCCTGTGGCTCAAAGGAGTAGGGCGCCGGCCCCATATGCCAGAGATGGAGGGTTCAAACCCGGCCCCAGCCCAAAAATGCAAAAAAAAAAAACCTATAAGGATTATGTGTGTAAGTGCACGTGTGTGCATATTTCAGGGGAAAACACTGGTTAGCTGGGCATTTGGTCACGGAGTGGGGGTGGGGGGATCTCAGTCACTCAGAGAGTTTGAAGACAGCAGTTTGCATCAGTATGTCCAAACTGACAGCTCCATGATAAGGGGGACTTTTGTCTGTTTTATACCTCGCTGAGCTCTAGTACCTAGGACAGTGTGGGGTGACTCAGCAGTTTCTGGCTCCCCCACCCTCACACCCATCGGTTAAAAGAAAAATCACCTGGGTTGGAGAACACCAAGATCTTTTTTGCATATTGAGCCTTCTTTTGTGGTCCTCCAAGAAAAAAACAAGGCAAGCACATGCATGTGTCTGTGCATGTGTGTGTGTGCACACATGTTGGGTGTTAGGATCTGTATGTGATTTTTTTCCCTTTGCTGGGTCTCATCCAATCCCTCTTCTTCTTAGCTGCCTGGGTCATGCACCTGAGTTCTGTTATAATAGTAATTACAATGGTTTTGACAGCCTTAGGAGGATAGTTCAGAAAGCAGCCTTCACAAAAATTAGCAAGTTTTGCCAACAGCTCAGTTGTGAGGTGATGAGAGCCCAGGCCGGGACAGGAGGAGTTAACTGAGATGAATAGGGTGTTATGCAAAACACCAAATCCCTAAACTCCCGCAAAGATCTTTGCTGGCCGTGATCAATAGATTCTCAGACCACACTGACATAACCTTGTCATGCCTCTGCAAGGGTACCGTGGCTAAAAAGGCGTGGGGAGGTGGGGGGGAGAGGGAGAGGACAGGGAGGGGATGGAGATATCACGCCCTCCCCTGGCCAGCCTCCCCAGCGCCCCTCCTTCCCACACCCACCCCCTCTTCAACAGGCATCACACAGCAAGTGACTGGTAATGATTCTTTGGCCTTGTATAGCTTTTAAAATCCTTCAGCTGAAGCATCTCAGCTCCAATCGCCAGCAAAGCTTGAGCACCCTTGAGACCCTGGTGCAGATAATCATCATCCACTCAGTGACAAGAAGCTGAGCGCCGCTTCGGTACCAAGGAGACCGAATGTGGCAGGGCACCAAGGTGCCATCTTAGACTCATCCCAGCAGCAGCCGCGCACAGGGAGGGGCATGTGTGCACACAAGTTCTTGGGGTTTTCCCATCTTCTTCTTCTTTATCTCCTCCTCTTTCTCCCTCTTTCCCTCACCATCCTCAGAGAATCCTCACGCACGAGAGGGATGCTGTTAACTCAGCTGCTCTTAGTGTGCTTCCTGTTTCCCAGTGCCTGCTGGACCAAATTGAACCCAGCAGTCAATATTGTTGGGAAGGAAAATGACATTAATTTGTGTAAAAGAGTAATCAAAAGTGGGTGGGTGATTTTTCTCGCTTTCAGAGAAAAGCAGGTTTGAGTTTATGATTAAATAAATGAGACCAAGCTGGCCAGCAGTTTCCTGCCTCCCACCGTACCCCTCCCAAGCGCTCTTTCTGCCATGTGGCAACGTGAGAGCTAATGGTGTTGCATTATGTATACAATGTGCTCTGGATGATACCGCTGGCTGGAGTGGTCCTGCAGACCAGGGTGCTGATGGGCATTTACACGCCTGCTGAAAGGTGCAAAAGAGAATGCTAGAAAGAAAAGAGCTGTCCCTAATACACACAGAGCTCAGACCCCCAGCCACTGGGAACAGCAAGTACACATCCAAGTCATTTATAATCGCTTTCCACCTCAGGCCTTGGGCTCACATTTTCCATTCACAGAGCTCCCTGGCAAATTGAAGATGGTCTAAACACGGACTACCACACCCCTTGCATGTATTAAAAATACCAAACAACCCAAAATATTTTAATTCCATGGTCAACTTTCCATCTCATACCTTAACAAGGGGTAGTCCTCAGAGAGAGAAAGCTCTGAGCCATTGTCCTTTACAGGCGTGACCTGGCATGAAGCCCCTGCCCATATGCAGATTGATTTTACTACTAAGCAGTCAATTGTGCAAAGGAGACGCAGACGCATTTGCAGAGAGGCAAGACACTATCCTGTTCCCGACGCCGTGAGGACAGAGGTAGGCACAGCATATGCAGCTTTTCGATCCCCCAGGGGCAAATGAACATTAGCCCTGACCACCATGCTGAAAGAGGTCACCGTAATGAAGCCGAGGGCCTGAGAGAGAGGGAAAGGAAACCCTCTTTGCCCTGAAAGTATGGAAAGTTTGCCAGGAACCAGAGCAGGGAATTTTAGTATCCCAGAGAGTCTGACAAAAGAAAGCTGCATCTTTCAAAAGTTATTTAAGGGATCAGCTTTATGCGGGGGCAGAGGCGGCGGCAGCCTGTATGTGAAAACCTGGCGAGAGTAGGACGGGCTTCAGAGCCCCTTTCTCTCCGGCCACACCCCCGACCCCCACAAGGAAAAGCTGTCCGCGTGTGCTGGCCAAAATCTGAACTCACTTAGCTGGCTCATTCATCCGATAAATGTATTGATCGTCTACCATATGTTGGACACTGTCCTCAGTTCTAGGGATATGATAACAAACAAAACTAACAAAAATATCTGTCCCCATGGAACTTACATTCTATCTCTTCACGGAGGGCAAAGCCTTTGAGAACATAGTGACAGACGCAAACGTTCCTGGGAAAGAGAGCTAAGATGTGAGTGAATAAGATCTGGGTTCTCTATGGATTTTTTAATGGGACAGAGGGAAAGGAGCCCAGGACACCAGGTGGAAAGGGAAGATAGGAGCTGAGGAAGTGAGTGGAGGTGGGCCAGCCAGGGAAGGGGGAAGACACATCAGAGCTAAGGGCACTGAGGCAAGATTCACCTACTTTGCAATTTTGCCAAGGATTAGTGTTGGTAATTAAGATGTAATCAAGCAAATAGCCACAGGATTAAATGCCGAGATTCCGAGTTACTTGTTATATTTATACAAGACAGGAAGGTGACAAACATCTTCCTCTGTTCAGCTGGGAAGTCTGGGTCCCAGGACCAGGCTGAGATGCAAAACTCTAGGGCTTTCAAATGATCAGACCAGCAGAGAAATGAACCCTAGGCAGTTGGTCTTACCCCTTCTTTCCCTGGGTTTCCTACAAATCTGTGAAATGCCTAGAAGCCCGAGCATGTCAACCGGCACCCCGTTCACCCCAAAAGATCCAGCAATTTGTAAATAAAAATTCTTTCTCTAAAATTCTGGTGTGCTATTCAAACTCATTGCAAGCTTGACCTTCATCCTCACCCACTGCAGTACCCAAGAAAGGTACAGATTTCACCTCAACATGGCATGTTCTCCCCTAGTATTCAGAATCATTTGGAGTCCTTGAGTCACATGTACAAAAAAAAAAAAAAAAAAAAAAAAAACCCTGGCCTTGGCTTGAATCATCCTGCAGCTAAGTGTCTGGTTCGAGAGAGAAGGGTCTAGCAGCCTCCTTGCCATCATGCTATTTCTAGACCTCACACAAAGTCACCATTCCTTTTCTCAGCCTTGATACCTTTACCCAAAAGGCCACACTTTTCGCTGAATCTCCTGCTTGCCTCATGACATATAACAGCTTTGGTTGGAAGCATCACCAATTTCCTTCTCTCATAAGGAAAACGGTGGGGGTGGGGGGAAGACGAGAAAACCTTTCAAATTACTTCATGGAGAATTAAATAGCATCATAAAAATAGTTCCTCGGCAATGCTGTGTGCATGTGCACACACATAAACACACACATGCTCACACACAATCATCCCAAAACTATTGGCCTGAAAACTTGGCTATCTCACAGATGCCCCTTTCAACATAACTACATAAAAAGAGGTCAAGTCTTCGTCTGCAGCCTGAGCTCTGTTTGTGGTCTGCCCAGCATCACTATAATAAAAGATCATCCAGAGAGCTAAAGAACCAAAGTACCTCAGCATGCTCGCTGCTTAGGGGGGTCTGAAACAAGTCTGAAAATACAACCTGCTATGTGGCTGCTGTGTGAGCTATTAACCTGTGGCTGGCCCGGGACACCCACCGCCTTCCTGATCTATTGGGTGTAGTTTGGTTACGTGGAGAACCTAGCTGAAAAGAAAGACTCA
The DNA here is from genome assembly GCA_963574355.1 of Loris lydekkerianus. Taxonomy (NCBI): domain Eukaryota; kingdom Metazoa; phylum Chordata; class Mammalia; order Primates; family Lorisidae; genus Loris; species Loris lydekkerianus. The sequence continues at coordinate 10,628 of CAUYPK010048388.1, read as the reverse complement.
AATCCACAGAAAAAGAGACAGAAAGATCTAGACGGAGACTCAGGGACTGACAGACACAGAACAAGTGGCAATAAAGCAAAGAGGGAAGGAAGACAAAGGCAGTGCTCTCTTTTCCTCCATGTCCCTGAGATAAGAAATGAATTCAAAATGAATAAATCGCCATCCTGGTTGGTGAAGGTGGAACCTTCTCTTTTCCCTTGAAAAAAAAGGGAAAGTGGATCATGTCTTCTTTTTATCCAATTTTTAAATAGTTTTCAGGGAGCTGAGGAGTGGGGATGGACAAGGCAGATTGTGAAAATACAACTCCAAGAACCAGGAATGAACCAGGGACCGACTATGAAAGTTCCTATGGCTGTTCGAATTGTTGCAGTTTTATGACTCTAATTTCTCCTTGCCATTATGTTTTTCTTTCTATCTCTCACCTAAACTTGTTCCCTTAGACCCTGCTTTATTGAACCTTAGACAATAGTGACATTAGATAGCACAGAGGCATATATCCAGGCAGCCTCAGTCTAAGGCAGAACCAGGATGCAAAGGGCAAAGGTTTAGCCCTAAGAAAAATTTCTCATGGGGTCAGATCACACTGCCTGGCCAAAGGGATTTTTTTCACCCTGGTAATGTTTTCTCTCTTAAAGTGACTGATTTTTCCCAGCCACATCTTTTACTCCTGTGCAAGGAGCGATGCTCTCCTTTTGTGCATTTAGGTATAAATACCGGTCTTCTGCCACTTCCATCAGCACTTTTTTCTTGAGCTGCTACTTCTCTGGGTCTTTCCCTCATGATGTCAGCAAGGCAGCCGGAGCTTTGCACCAGTCCCTACCTCCTTGTAAGGTCCCCCCCCCCACTTCCCACCCTACCCCTGTGCCTTTCTCAGGGGATTCATCATCTCTCCAAACTGCCAGGTTATGTGGGGGCCGATGGGAAGGCATTTGTTAGTTGCAAATGTTCGATTTAACACTTACTCCTGTCTCTGACTCTGCAGGGAAAACCAAGCCTGAATACTAATTACAGCTTTTGGGGGTGAAAATAAATGGGAGTGCGGCAAGTCATGGCCTTAGTGCAGAAGAAAAATGTCTTCATTTGGTTGCAGCATTTTGACATTTGAGAAAGGAGCCTGGGGTAGAAGGGACCTTATCTCTTCTGGGGATAAGGGAAAAGCACAGTGTCTCAGGCCTTGCCCTTATATCCTGGGCATCAGAGTTCCAGGACCACCTCACTCAGCCTTGTCAGTTCTCTGATAGTGGCAGGGTGGGGAGGAAGTAGTCCCAGGAGTTGGTGGAAGGTCAGCAGAAGGTGCACTGCCCAACCTAGCTGGTCTCTTTCTTCTACTCATGGTCCGGTCACTGAGCCTGAAATTCCTCCCGAAGCAGGAGACCAGGATGCAAAGGACACTGCGTGAGACCCAGCCTTCCTGCTTGCCACCTGTAAAGAGTTTTTTCACCACTCCAGTCCTAGCGATCTCTTGCCCTTCATTTTCTTTGAAGCTCTATTCTCCACCACTCTTTTGCAGATGTGACTGCTTTGTATAGTTGGCTAACTTACTTATGCTGCTTAGCCCTGATGAGATTTTTCAATCTGGGAAGCACAATCTTCAGTCCTGGGAAGTTCTTGGCCATTATACCCTCAAAGATTATTTCCTCATCTTCCTCTCTATTTCCTCCTCTTGGGACTATTAAACTTACGTCATGCTATTTGATCTGTCTTCCAGATCTCTTTCTCTTCATATTCTTCATCTCTTTAGCTCTCTATGCTACATTTTAGAACATTTCCTCAGTTATGTTTTCCAATTTCCTAATTAGTTGTTTGCTGTGGACTGTGGACAATATGCAAGTTGGCTCCTTATATGATTTAAAATATACCTACAAATTTTTTGATGTTTTCCACCTTTGATGGTGGAATCTAATTTGTCCCCTCTTAAGTTAGGACTTGTTATGTTATGTTATGTTATGTTATGTTATGTTATGTTATGTTATGTTATGTTATGTTAGAGACAGAGTCTCACTTTGTTTCTCAGCAGAGTGCTATGGCGTTACAGCTCACAGCAACCTCAGCAATTGTCTTGCTTCAGCCTCCCTAGTAGCTGGGACTACAGGTGCCTGCCACAACACCCAGTTATTTTTAGAGATGGAGTCTCCCTCTTACTCATGCTGGTCTTGAACTCCTAAGCTCAGAAAATCCGCCCACCTCGGCCTCCCAGAGTGCTGAGGTTACAGGCATGAGCCACCGCACCCAGCCCAGGACTAGTTTTAATAACTCTGATCTAATAGGTCAAATGTGGTAGAAGTGATAATGTGCAAATTCTGATACTTGAAAGGCACTGTGACTTCCTTACTCCTTGCTCTCTCAAGAACATTGTGAGAAAACATCAAGCACCACTCTGGAGAGGCCCTCATGGGGAGGAATTAAGGTCTTTTGCCAAACATCTAGAAACAGACCCTCCAGCCCCTGTCAAGTCTTCAAATGACTGCAGATCTGCCTGACAGCTTAACTATAACCTCAGGAGAAACCCTGAACTACTATCAACCAGCTAAGCTACTCCTAAATTCCTGACACAAAGAAAATTGTGGAACAATAAGTGCTTATTGTTTTAAGCTGCTAAGTTTTAACATAATTTGTTAACTAACATAGCCATAGACTAAATTTTTTTATTCTAACAACTATTTCTTCATTTCAAACGTTTCTAATCTTTTCATAAGCATCCATTCTTATTTTGTTGCCTTCTGTTCTTATCTCATCGTTCCTATACTTTCCCTTATCTTTGAAAACATTTACATTATTTTTTATAAAAGCTTTTCTTTTTCAAGTTCTTTTTTTTTTTTTTAAGTTTCTTTCATTACCACTTTTCCTTGGATGCTGATTCACGCATTTGCCAAATTTGTTATTTGTCTTTCATGATGTTGGATTTTCTGAGCACTTTATAATTTATGTTTGTGAAATTTTCTTTTATGAGAATTTGTTCATGTGTGTGTGTATTTATTCTGAAAACCCAGGGAAGTCCTAAGGAGGACTTAATACTCATGGTCAGGCTTCTCAGCTCAGAGTAATCTGCCTACTGGAAGTGGCCATGCCCGTTCAGCATGGTGCCAAGACCTTGTCATGCTGCAAGGCACTCATCGGGCCCTTAGCACAACCCTGGACACAAAAGCAAGATTTTCCTGTGGCTCCCTTCCACATTTAATGAGGAGAGTATGTTTTCAAGCCTTAGCTTAATATAGGTTATATAACTCAAGCCCCAGGTTTTTGGGGTAATGGGATTCTAGCCTGAGCCATTGATTAGTCCAGTTCCTTTCCTATCAAACCTAACAGCTAAAGCCTCCAAATTCCAATATGACCTTTGTGTTAAATTATTTTATGGAATCTTCTCCATTTCTGACTAATGGAAATTTCCCCCTTGCTTTAAGTATGGCTATGTGCTTGTAAAAAAATTTTCTCATCATTTGTCAATGTTCAAGGTAGAAAGGGAAGGATTCAGCCTATGGCTAATTGTATTTGCTTCATACCACAAGTCTTATTTGCTAACTTTCCATATTTATTTTTCTTCTCTCCCTAATCAAACCATAAGCTTCTAAAAGGAAGGAAGGGGATCATGCCCCTTTTTTGTTTCTCCTCATTGGAAGAGCAGAATGCCTTCAACATGGAAGTTGCCCTAAAATTTTTTTGTTTGTTTGTTTTTTAGAGACAGAGTCTCATTTTGTCACCCTCGGTAGAGTACCATGGTGTCACAGCTCACAGCAACCTCCAGATCTTGGGCTTAGGTGATTCTCTTGCTTCAGCCTCCTGAGTATCTGAGAATACAGGAAGCCCTAAAATTTTTTGATTGACCACTATTTGAGGAGAAGAAATAATGAGGAAGTCTGGGAGGAAAAAAAAATAGAACTTTTATATCTCATCAGGATTTATGACCCTCAGGTGTGAAATCCCTCAGAGAACTTGGTTCTTAAGCTTTTCTAAATCATAGACACTTTGAAACCTAATTAGCCCCCTCTGTGGGAAGAAAATGTAAATGTGCAACTTACAAATACAAAATTGTGCATTCTGTTTCAAGAATCTACATAGTTTTTATGGGTGGTGCCTATGGCTCAATGAGTAGGGTGCTGGCCCCCTATACTGGAGGTGGCAGCTTCAAACTCAGCCCTGGCCAAAAACTGCAAGAAAAAAAAAAAAAAAGAAGAATCTACATAGTTTTTAAAAATTCATCCTGAAGTATAAAAATGTTTCTTCTTCTGGCATTGTGAGTTATTTTGCCACTTACCGATGATGCTTTTTAAATCATTACAAATAACCCTGTCCAGTGTCCTCTCTGAACAGAGATGGAAGTTGAGGGCCTCAGGTTCTATGTGAAGGCCAAAGCAAATCACAGTCTGACTGCTTGCTAGATGCAGCTTGGACCAGCTAGACAGCTTCTCTTCCTAATAATAAGATGAGCTACACTCCTATGTGGTTGTACCACAAAAAACATTGGAACTACTACTACTTTAATGCTGTCAACAAAGCATAATAATTTGTTACCAATTATAGGTCATGCACTTCACCTTGTTCCACAAATACACCTTTGTACCTGATTTTTTGTTGTGGATCAGTAAAGTAGACTGGTACATCTAAAACCCAGGACCTACAGTCTCGGTCCTGCTAGCCAGGTAAGCTCGTAACATGCTCCCATGTCATTCAAGGTTAATTCAGCTAACATTTATTGATGCCTAGTATAAGGCATCTCAACACCAAAAACAGAAAAATGGCCAAAGTCCCACAAGATTTATTGGCTAATAGAATGACAGACACATAGACACAAACTGTAATAAAATAAAAATGCCAAACCAGAGGGATGCACAAAGGCCCAAAGCAAGGGCTTCCAGTTCAGTGGGTAACACGGGGGCAGGGGTGGCTACAACCAGGGCAAGGGGGCCAGTGGCAAAAAGCAAGGCTAGAAAAATTAGTAGAGGTCAAAATCTGAGAAATTTATATCCTGAAGATAATGGAAGAGAGCTAAAGAATTTTACAAAGGAAAGGAACACATTCAGATTTGCATTTCAGAAAGGCCCCTTGCAACCAAGAAAATCATGATTACTTCGAAAACAGGGAAATTGTTTAAACTACATCCTAAATTCACCCTAGAACAGACCTAAAGATTATGAAAATAAAACAATCTCCCCCCAAAATTCCCAGCACTTTGAAAATCTTAAAACTTATCTATAATTAACTTTCAGTTAAAGAGGAAGAAACAGTACAGTTCTAAGCTATATAGAAAATTTTATCCATGAATTTAGGAGATACTCTCAAATCTAGGGTCAGAGGAAAAATACATAGTCTTAATTGTTTTCATCAGCAGTTTTTTTTAAAAGTATGACGATAAACAGAATTTCAAATCAAATGATTTAGAAAAATAAAGAAGAAATAACAAAAATAAAACAGAAATTAATGTTAATTAATTTTTAAAAAAGAAGACAAGTAGAGGTTATAAACAAAGTTAAGACAAAAAATGTAATTTAGGGCAGCACCTATGGTTCAAAGGGGTAGGGCGCCAGCCCCATATGCTGGAGGTGGCGAGTTTAAACCCAGCCCTGGCCAAAAACTGCTTAAAAAAAAAAAAAAAGTAAATATTCAAAATTAGGAGTAAAAAGTGCATAATCCACAGACTTGAAAATATTTTTACTTAGACAAGAATCTTGTGTGCCATACTACAAGTAAAAAATAAAGTCTCTATAAAATAGATAGTTTTCTAAGAAAATGTAGGTTATCAAAATTATATTCAAAAGTTGAACAAACAAATTCCTTGGAAGAAATTGGAATGACTGCCAAGAAATTAGATTTCAGATGATTTCATAGGCAAATTCTTTCAAAATTTTAAAAAATCAAGTCAAGTATCCTAAATATTTCAGACCATGTAATTTTTTGAACACTCCCCCGTGTATTTTGTGAAGTTAGCATTTGCCAAAACAAAAATCTGGCATAGACAATAGCCAATAAAACGTTAATATGAAAGTCTGACAAAGCATGGTGGTCTTATAAAACTTCAGCCAGTCTCCAACATGTGTGAGTAAAGATAAAAGACCAGAGCACATCAAAGGCAGATTATGTACGTCCCTCATTCCCAGCACAGCTAGTTTCTTTTCTCTGGACATCTAGCCAATGCAGTAAGACAAGAAGAAATAAGAAATGCAAACATTGAAAATGACACCATTTTAACATTATTTGCGTAACCTGTAGTCACCATTTCAGAAAACTGAAGATAATAAAACATTGAAACTAATTACTCAGTAAACTAGACAATTGCTAAATAAATATGTCTAAAACAATAGCTTCTTAAATAGCAACAATCACCACTTAGTAAATATAAGGGGTAAAATGTTCTATTACCAATAACAACAAAAATACAAAGTCCTTGGAATAAACTTAGCAAGACACAAACAGGACTTTCATACAGAAAACGACTTGCTTGTCAAATGTCCAAACAGAATATTTGAGACTGGAAGTGCTATCTTGTGAGTCTAAAAGGCCAGATTTAAGGTTGGAACTCTGTCAATGTTTCCCAAGTTCATGGACTTTCACTCAAAATCGCAATTGAATTATTGAAATCTGAAAAACATAGTTCTGAATTTTTTTGAAAAATTAAGAATGAGAAGAACTTAACTCTGGCTGCCAAAACAAATTAAAAATCTAATGAATAAAATAATTCAGCACAGATCACAAAGCACCACAACAGGCCGAATCAGGTAAGAATTGAGTCTAGAAAAGTGCAACATTTCAAATCAACAGGAAAAGATGAAATTGTTAAGAAGTGGTTCCACAATAATTGTGCAACTGTTTGGAATAAAACATAAAGTCAATCCTTACTTCACAAGGCATGCCAACCTTTCAAATAGGTTTAGATTTATCAAATGTCCAAAAATAATAAAAGAACAAAAAATAGATAAATATTGTCCTAATCTTGGGTGTGGAAAAATTTTCTATGAATAAAATTTGGAATGAAAGATGATGAGGAAAGAGAAAGGGAAAGAGGGAGGAAATATCGATAGACTTAACTACGTTCAAGTTACTTCTAGAAACAAAAACGACACACACAATCATGAAAGGCAAATAATAATTTGATTATAAAATATTGCGAGATTTAACAAAGAGGGAAAACCCTTGAAGAAATCGGTCTGGGCGAGTATTTTATGAGGAGGACCCCCCAGGCAATTGAAGCAGCTTCAAAAATACACTATTGGGACCTGATCAAACTATAAAGCATCTGCACAGCCAAGAACACAGTAAGTAAAGCAAGCAGACAGCCCTCTGAATGGGAGAAGATATTTGCAGGTTATGTATCCGACAAGGGTTTAATAACCAGAATCCACAGAGAACTCAAACTTATAAGCAAAAAAAGAACAAGAGATCCCATCGCAGGCTGAGCAAGGGATCTGAGGAGAAACTTCTCTGAAGAAGACAGGCCCGCGGCCTACAGACATATGAAAAAATGCACATCATCTTTAATCATCAGAGAAATGCAAATCAAAACTACTTTGAGATATCATCTAACTCCAGTAAGATTAGCCCATATCACAAAATCCCAAGACCAGAGATGTTGGTGTGGATGTGGAGAAAAGGGAACATTTCTACACTGCTGGTGGGAATGCAAATTAATACATTCCTTTTGGAAAGATGTATGGAGAACACTTAGAGATCTAAAGATCTATAGATCTAGAGATCTTAGAGATCAATATACTAGGCATATACCCAGAAGACCAAAAATCTCACCATAACAAAGATATTTGTACTAGAATGTTTATTGCAGCCCTATTCATAATTGCTAAATCATGGAAAAAACCCAAGAGCCCATTGATCCACGAATGTATTAATAAATTGTGGTATATGTACACCATGGAATATTATGCAGCCTTAAAGAAAGATGGAGACTTTACCTCTTTCATGTTTACGTGGATGGAGCTGGAACATATTCTTCTTAGTAAAGTATTTCAAGAATGGAAGAAAAAGTATCCAATGTACTCAGTCCTACTATGAAACTAATTTATGGCTTTCACATGAAAGCTATAACCCAGTTACAACCTAAGAATAGGGGGAAGAGGGAAAGGGAGGGGAGGGAGGGGGGAGGTAGGCAGAGGGAGAGGGATTGGTGGGATTACACCTGCGGTGCATCTTACAAGGGTATATGTGAAACTTAGTAAATGTGGAATGTAAATGTCTTAGCACAATAACTAAGAAAATGCCTGGAAGTCTATGTTAATTAACCAGAGTGATAAAAATGTGTCAAACGGTCTATGAAACTAGTATATGGTGCCCCATGATCACATTAATGTACACAGCTATGATTTAATTAAATAATAATAATAATAATATTCTCATAAACAGCTCTTGAAAATCTATAAGAAAAATAAAAGTATTGTTAAAAATGAAAAAATGGCATGGGCAGGCCATTTTTGCCTGTCCAATGGCATGGACAGGCAATTTAAAAAAGAAAAAATACACATAACATACAGTATTTGATGAAAACATCTAACTTCACATTAAACCAAAGAAATTCACATTAGAACAAGGTACCACATTTTCTTTAATTTCAAAAAACAAAATACCCAAGACTGGTGAAGACATAGGGTAATAGCTTTTATATAAAGTTGATCCTTGAACGACATGGGTTTGAATTGCATGGGTCCACTTATAAGCAGATCTTTTTCAATAAATACATTGGAAATTGTTTGGAGATTTGTGACAATTTGAAAAAACTTGCAGATAAACTGTATAGCACAGAAATACTGAAAAAATTAAGAAGTCAGGTATGTCGTGAGCACATAAAATGTCCGTAGATGCTAGTCTACTTTCTCATACACTACCATAAAATATACACAAATCTTTTCTAAAAAGTTAAAATGTATCAGAACTTCCACACATACTTACATGTAAACAAACCTAAGGATGCAGTATTCAATCATAACTACATAAAATTAACTGTAGTCCACACTGTACTACTGTAATAATTTCATAACCACCGCCTGTTGCTTTTGCCATGAGCTCAGGTGTTGTAAGCATTCACTTTAAGACGTGACATGCCAATCATCTCCGAGTGAGCAGTTGTCTTCTCCAGTAAATTGCATATGGCAGTAAAAAGTGATCTCTCCTGGCTCTCGTGTGATTTTCATGTTTAGTGCAATGTTGTAAACCTTGAATAACATTGTGGGACCCACATGAAGTACCACTAGGGCTGCTGGAAATGCTCGCAAGAAGCAAAGTCACAACATTACATGAAAAAGTTGCTTTGCTTGATTTGTGCCATAGCTGGAGGTCTGCAGCTGAGGTTGCCAAGTATTTCAGACAAAGGAATCATCTTATGAACAGATGATGTAAACTTATAGTATCGATGAATACAATGCGGTATTGGAAATATATTTGCTCTTCCTTATGATTTTCTAAATAACAGTTTCTTTAGCTTGCTTTATTGTAAGAATATAGTACATAATACATATAACATACAAAGGAAGTGTTAATTCACTCTTGCGTTGTTGACTGGCTTCCAAGTTTTTAGGGAGTCAAAAGTTATACTTGAATTTTCAACTGAAGTAGAGGGGGGTCAGTGTCCCTAACCCCCGTGTTGTTCTGGGAACAACTGTATATTCTGTTGACAGAGCTTTAATATAAAACTTCTGAGGAATAATTCAGTAATTCTATCAAAAACTACACAAAATATTCACACCTTTGACCCAGGTTTTCCTCCCTCTCAAATTTTACCCATCAAAGCTGTTTACAAGGTAAGCATACAAGAATATTTTTTTGCAGTATTATTTCAGCTAAGAACAGTTTAAACTCTCTGAAATATGTAATAAGGCCTTGATTAAATGACTTGCAGCATATTCAACTATATACTCATGAAAACTTCTGTTATAGATTTTCTACTGGCACAAGAAAATGTTCAAAATACATTGTTAAAGAATATGTTACAGAAGAATATGCATAATATAATCTTAATTATGTTTTAAATTTTTAATCATGAAATTTTTTATTTAATGTCTGTGTTGTTCACTTCAATACTCCTAAGGGGGTTCTCATCCCTGATACAAGTTAGAATAGTCTGGAATGCTTTTACAAAATATCCCTGCCTGGGCCCCACCCCAAAATTAAATCAGAAACTCTGTGGGTGCTATTTGGATTTTGTATTAATTTCTCTAACTCTAATGTGTAGTCAGCATAAAAATATCTGCTGTATAAAGCTGTGATTCTCAGTCTGGTCCATTTATTTTTATTATATATATATATATATTTTTTTTTTTTTTATTGTTAAATCATAGCTGTGTACATTAGTGCAATCAAGGGGTATAATGTGCTGGTTTCATATACAATCTGAAATAATCTCATCAAACTGTTCAACGTAGCCCTCATGGCATTTTCTTAGTTATTGTATGTAGACATTTGTATTCTGCATTTAGTAAGTTTCACCTGTACTCATTCTAAGATGCACTGTAGGTGTGGCCCCACCTATAACCTCCACCCTAACCTACCAACCTCCCTTCCCCTCCCTTGGCCCTTTCCCCATAGTCTTGTGCTATAGTTGGGTTATAGCCTTCATGTGAAAGCTATAAATTAGCTTCATAGTAGGGCTGAGTACATTGGATACTTTTTCTTCCATTCCTGAGATACTTTGC
>CAUYPK010048386.1:0-42565 GCA_963574355.1 Loris lydekkerianus | reverse complement strand
AGACTATGATCTTTCTGTGGGAAGCCCCATCTCTCTTGGGCACCCCTGTACCACCACTGCCTTAGATGCCCTAAATAGATACTCAATAAATTATTCTCAAAAAAAGAATTCATCTCTGAAGAAGACAGGTGCACGGCCTACCGATGTATGAAAAAATGATCATCATCCTTAATCATCAGAGAAATGGGCTCCTTTTAGATGTAAAAACAGAGCTCCATTGGTTTCGGGCCAGCCAGAGAGAAAGAAAGAGCAGAGAGAGATCAAGATTGATTTTTAGCACTTACTGAAAAACTATGAATTAATTTTTTTGTTGTGTTGCTATCAAGGCTTACTGTCCTTTCAATGGGGTGCTTGGACTTAATCTGAAAGGAAAAGGAACCTCTGGAAGGTAAATACATTTTGTTAAAAGAGGAATGGAATCTGGGAATGGTAGTTCATCCCAGATACTCAGGAGGCTGAGGCAGGAGGATTCTTTGAGACCGGGAGTTCAAGATCAATCTCGGTAACACAGTTAGACCCTGTCTCTAAAAAAAAAATGAGAGGTTGCATCATTTTTACTATGCAAAGGACAATATACATTGTGACCTTTGCATAGTAAAAATGATGCAACCTCTCATTTTTTCTCCAAGGCTGGTGTGGTAGGGAAAATTGGTAGTTTAGAAAAGGAAGACGAGGGAAGTGGCAGGAAAGCAGAGAAAGAAAACACAGAGGCCGCTGTGGGTGGCTCTGGAGTGAGAACTCTGGTGTCCTCAAGCAGTAGCAGGCTCCTACTCTGGTTCATTTGCCCAGCATAGCCACCCAGCTGTGTCCTGGGTGCCCAAAAAGGCCCTCTCTGATTCTGCTCAGGCATCGAAGTCACACAGGCTCGGGTCTTCACCAGCTTGGGGACTCATGTGACGTCTTTATCCTTGGGGTTTCCACTGTGGAGCAAAGTACCCGCCTCCTGAGGGGCAGCCCTCCACAGGCGGTAGAGGGTCTGGCTCAGGGTGGACCCCAGGGAAAACACACACAGTCAGAAAGCCTGCCGCGTGCCTTACAATCTTGTGTCAATCACAACCGCCCCTCATTCCCTCGTTCCAACATTCATTCACACATTGTCTCCCGCGAGACCACACATGGAGTCGCCAGATTCAGAACATAAAAATGTAGGACACCCAGTCCAATTTGAATTTCAGATAAAGAATGAAGAATTTTTCAGTGTAATAAGTTCCGAATACATAGGCTGCATCTCTAAAAAAATGGCGGGCAATATAAATTGTGACATTTGAGTAGTGAAAGTGATGCAACCTCATTTAATCCCTAGAGTGGATGAGGGCAAGTTGGTAGTTTTAAAAAAAGAGGCAGAGAGAGGGGAGGTAGAAAGCAGAGAGAGACGGATGTCTGTGAACACTGTTTCCTGTAAGCCTGACATTCCCTATTGTTGGGCAACCCTAGATTTGAGGAGCGACCACTGGCCTGTCATATCGGCATGTTCCCTACCCCCCAGCCAGGTGGGGACATTTCCCTCAGGGACTGGGTGTGTAACTGAATGCTGGAAACTTCTGTTTTGCACCTAGACTGGGATGTTCATCAGGACAAACCCTGAGGAGAAGGGCTTCACAGACTCAAGCACACCTCTTTCCCTATATTGAGTGACAACCAGGAAATGACCCTTAGCAACATTTAATTATCTATAAGTATGTGAAGAGCTGCCTCAAACTTACCACGGCTGAGGAGCCTGTCCTTACAGACCTTAGGTTTCATGAGGGGCAAAAAATTCTAAATAGTGCCAGAATCAACGAGTTCGTCAAGAGTACACACGTGCAGTCTGATACCAGCTATTTAAAAGTGTGCACAGAGGGCGACAGCGGTGGCGAGAGGATGAACAACAAGTTCAATGTCTTGAAAGATGATGACAGTGGGGACCAGGATCAGAATAAAGAAAACAGCACACAGAAAGATGGTGAGAAGGACAAAACGGAGCGAGACAACAATCAGAAGAGCAGAGCACTTGTCCCTGACCAGCAGAGCACCCTGCAGCACAACTACACCTGCTGTACTCCAGGAGAGCCCCCAGCCCCCTGCCAGCTCACAAACTACAAACAGAGTATCAAAGAGGTTGGCACCTGTGCCTCTGTGGAGCAGTTCTGGAGGGTTTATAGCCACATGGGACGTCCCTGGGACCTGACAGGCCACAGTGACTTCCATCTCTTCAAAGAAGGAATTAAACCCATGTGGGAGGATGATGCAAATCAAAATGGTGGCAAGTGGATTATTGGGTTGCAAAGGGCTGGGCTTCCCGTTGCTGGGAGAATCTCATCCTGGCCATGTTGGGGGAATAGTCCATGGTGGGAGAGGAGATCTGTGGGGCTGTGGCTTCTGTCTGCTTTCAGGAGGACATTGTCACAATAGGGAATAAGACTGCCAGGAACCAAGCAACCACAGCCCGAATCCGGGATATACTTCAGCGAGTGCTTAACCTACTTCCCAACCATTATGGAATATAAAACTCACACCAAGAGCATCAAGGCCTGGGAGGAGTTTCATGGCCTGGTGAACTACAGTGGCCACTGATCGGACGCTCCCCCTCTGTCTCTCACACTCAGGGGACAATACAAGCTTTCGAAATACAAAAAATCACATTGTGAAAGTACACAAGCTGGCAATAATCCTTTTCTGTGTGTGTGTTTGTCAGAAATGGCTGGGAGGCCTCCAGCCAGTCCTTCCGTCTGCTCACTGAAGGGACACCCCTGAGCCGTGTGCTCCCCTTTTGCACTCATTCCTGGAGGATGGATTCCGCTGGACACCCTCCAGCGTCGCTGAATTTATAAAGCAGAAAAACAGAAAACATGACTTTGTAATAGACAAACACTGTTTTTTAATGGGGTTCTACGGGGGGGGGGGGGGGGGAGTTCGGCCTTTTGTTTTGCTGTGTGCTGTCCAGATGCCTCCTGGGCATCCCCGGGTGCTCTGCTCATGCTGTATGAAGGGCATCGTGACCCCGTACGTGTACGTGCCAGAGCTGGTGATGAGAGATACCAGTATTATGAATGTCTGTGCATCCGGGAAAAGCTTTTGTTGGAGAGTCCCAGAATAGCTGTAAATAATCTCTTCTAGCTCTGCCACTAAATTATCGGGACGTTTCTTTCTTTCTCTCCCCACTTCCCCAAGCCTACCACTTTGTGAAGCTGTGTTACTGATGTGATGACAGTCCAGAATTTTGTATCCTCTCCCGCCTTATGCCCTCCAGTCTTCCCCCCTATGGGACTGTCTCCTCCTTAGGCACTGCTGCACTTAGGATTGGAGTCCAGTGGGTCATGCTGGTTTCACTGAGGTGGCTTAGAGGGAAGGCGTTGGTAAGAAACTAGAGAAGAATCCAGTTTGACTAGATTGTAGGGCATGCAAGGGCCGTACAAGGGAAGTAAAAGGGAAGTGAAGCTGGTTATTGCCAGGCCTGTTAGTACTTAATACATAAATTCTATGATCCTGAAACTGAGATGGTTGAAGGAAGGGTGACCTTGCTGGATGGCTTTATTTGCATGACTGTGCCTATCTGCAGTGGTTGGAAAACCTCTACATTCAGCCCTCATCACTTGGTATGTATGTTAGCGAATGTGTGCTGGTCCATGATGCCCAGACAGAAACCTCGAAGGCTACTATGGGCATGCTTTGAAAATGACCCAGTCACTTATCAGAAAAGCTGGGTAGTTTGACTCCAGAAGGACTGAAGTCAGAGAGGTCAAAAGAGCACCTAGGATTCAAATAAATAATGAATCAGAGTTTTACAGCAAATAAATAAATGTGTGCACAGAAAAATGAGTGGGGGGAACACATCCAAATATATTTGGACAATTATGGGTTGTTATAAATAAGCCAAATGTCATCGCCTTACTGGCCTATGCATATGAGTATAGTCATGTTGACAACCAAGAGGCCTGGGTTTTACTGACACATGTTTGCTGCAACTCCTGCCCTCTCAGCAATGACCTCCCATCTTGGGTGTATCTGTGAGTTCCCAGAGGGGTGCTTTTCAGTTGTTCCCAAACCAGTTTGTAAGCTCTAGTTGCCTCCCAGTGTCCTCTCCGGGTCCAGTCTCTTCTCACCAGGGCCGGCTACTTGGGAAGCCAGTATCCATGCCGACCCTGCTCTTCCTGGGAGTGGCTGCCAAGGCAGCAGTACTCAGGGTGCAAAGGGGCTGGTCCCGGGCAGAGGTGGGAGAGCAGCCCCTCCTTAAACCCACTGTCCTCTGCATCTGGCATTACACCTCCAGCCACTCTCAGTGACCATGGTGGGCATCTGGCTTCAGTCTCCCATCACGCCTTGCTCATAACTGTTCCAGCAATAAATTTGGTATAAAAAAGCTACCAACGTTGCCATTATACTAATGACATTTTATTTTTAAAAATAAAATTTATAATTTAAAAGTATATACATCATCTACATTTTCATTTTTTTCCTCTGAAAGTTTTAATTCCAAAACTGGTTGGAATGCAAATGGACACAGAGGATTATAGTGACCTGTAGGAAGCAAATGGAAGAAACTGACCTCCTGGTGATTTTTATTCTAGAATCAGGTTTGTGTTGAGAGCTTTGCTCCGCAGACTCTTCATCTCTTCGAGGACCTTTTCTCCTGCCTTCTCTGGTGGTGGTGCTTGGTCTTTCACTTCTCTGAAAGACACAGGAAACATGTGAGTCACCCACCAACACCCAGCTGGTGAAGGTTGGAGGGTTATTTTTTTTAACATATAAAGAAAGTTTTAATTATACTTGGTCATAATTTAGTAACCAGTGAAAATACTCAGCTTATAAGTGATTCAAACCTGGCTTCCAGTCTCAGCAGCACCAGTCTCTCAGCCCGGGCAAGTCACCTAATTGTGCAGAGTGTCTGTTTCCTGGTGTACAAATGGCAGTAATTCCTACCTCCCAGCATCATTTTGAGGGGGAGATGAAATGATTCATAGAGGTCCCAGCATGATGTCTTCTACACGCTCAGTCAGCGTTAGTAGACTTTTCATCCTCCTAAGTGAAGTAGACACGTGATAGTTCTGACTCTGACACTGGCTCCAGATGAGTGAGAATGGAGAGGGAAGGCCCTGCAGCTGGGCAGGTAGTGGCCGATGTGGAGCTGTGACTGATGCTGGGATGGTCAAGGCTTGCTGGGTGCAACTTCAATTGGATGTGGTGTGAAATGAGGCTGTCAACTGAGGGGCACAAAGGGGCTGTACAAAGGGTGAGAGATGAGGAGCAGCTGGGTTTCCCAGGGGCCAGCCTCTTGCTGAGCAGCAGCCAAGGGTAAAGGTGCAGAGGGAGACTCGGCTCTATCATGTGCTGATCAGTGTTCATGTATCTGGGAGGCAGTGACAGGTGTATTGGTTGAAAAGACAGATGTTTTGGGTAAAGACCGTGAACTCAGCTACATGAGCTGCCTGAGGGATGGGAGAATCCAACACAAAATTAAGTGCTTCTGAGGCATTTTCTAAAGAAGGTAACATGTAAAGTTCTGGCAAATGCCTGACAGTTTTGGAAAACCAGAAATGGCTGAAAATGGATAATTAAAATGTTCCCTAATGCACTTAACCAAAGAAATTAATTGGAATCATGTCTAAAGATATATAGAACATGCATCCCTTCAAAGATATGCGAGATTAATATTGTGATAACTTGAGGAATGGTAACTGATGTGTCACCAACTAACGTCACTCTCACACTTTCTTGGACATTTTACAGCATGATTCCCTTTTGTGGGTCTTGAGGGGGCTGAGGCCACTGTCTAGGCAGCAAAGAATCTCTCAGTTAATTTCAGTCATTGAGGGAGAGCAGATATACTTTGCATCCACAAAAATAAATGGTTGATAGAAACTAAACAAACAGCAGTCCTCATGGGGGAAATTAAACCCCAGTTATGTGTTCTTTCCCTGTATGTCCAAACTCTGGCTATGTGAGCATCTGACAGGAGGTCTCTGTCAGTTTCTGGCTGAGGATAAGAAAAGGAACAACCAAAGAACAGGGGGAAATCCTGAGCGTAGGACGATGCTTGAAATGAGCTAAAGAGAATTTCAGAATCAAATGACTTTTGAAAATGCTCTAGGGGATATTAACCTATTAGAATACTAGACTGTCCATAAAATGGTAATTAAAGTGATAATTTTGACACATGAAAAGTGTATGTAAAATAATTTTAACTGCAAAAGAGGTAAATTCAAAATGCCATGGAAATGTCTGTTGCAAATGTGTGAATGTATATATACGTGTGTGTGTGTGTGTATATATATGAATGTATTTAAATTAGAAGCTAATTGGTGTGTGAGGAAATGTTTAGATTTTATTGTTAATTTTTTTTTTTTTTTTGGTCAAAACACATAAAAATGTAGCCAAAATACATAAAAAAGAGAAAAAAGCTATACCAATTTGGGTGAATATATAAAGTAACTTCAATTTCATGTAATAATAATTTGGGAGGCCAGGTGCAATGGCTCAAGCCTGTCGTCCTAGCACTCTGGGAGACAGAAGCAGGAGAATTGCTTGAGGTCAGGAGTTTAAGACTAGCCTGAGCAAGAGTGAGACTCTGTCTCTACTAAAAATACGAAAATTAGCGGGGTGTTGCGGTGGGCACTTGTGGTCTCAGCAGCGTGGGAGATTGAAGCAGTTGGATGGCTCGAGCCCTAGAGTTTGAGGTAGCTGTGAGCTATGATGTCACTGCACTCTCCCCATGGTGAAAGAGCAAGACTGTCTCCAAAAAAGAAGGGCTTTAAAAAATAATAATTTACTTTTCAAACATCATTCTACATTAGCTATGTAGTATAAAGGGTGAAAACCCAAGTGAAAAAGGGAGTGAGTGGAGAATTATATTGGATATTACTCTGCCCAGGGGCCACCATTCTACTTCCAGGGATCATTTTTGAAATAGGGTAAAAAAAAAAAAAAAAAAAAAAAAAAGGTTTTTGTTTCAAACTTTTAGTCAACTATTTGAAACTTGAAACAAAATATGAAGTGTATCTATTTGTTAAGGTGCAAAAAATTTTACGTGCTTTGTAGTATGATACTTTACTGAATTAACTGATCAAAACACATACTCACTGGAATTCTATTTGAAATCTTTATTTTCTAAATTTTCATTCACCAGAAACTGCCAATAGATTTCCTGAGAGGTGCTGGTTCCTGTAGGCCTCTGACACTATCACAAACCAAAGAAATCCTATAGCGCTCTAAGACATGTGAACGCTTCTTTCAGAAACAGCAGGGCCACTCGTAAGACCCTAAACAAAGGGAGGGACAAACTGAGAAAACGATTTGGACTCTTCTGAGTTTGTTGAGGCCTGTTTTGTGGCATAAGATATGATCCACTCTGAGGAAATTGAGAAAATGAATTTGCACTGTATCTATAAGAAAAGGTAATTATCCTTAATAATTGAGTGACTTCTATAAAAAATATGAAAAATAGTCAAAACAAGCTAACAATCTTCTATTAAAAACAAGAAAAATGGGCTCGGCACCTACATGTAGCACAGTGGATTACGGTGCCAGCGATATACACCTAAGTTGTCAGGTTCGAATCCGGCCCGGGCCAGTTAACCAACAATGACAACTGCAACAAAAAATAGCTGGGTGTTCTGGCAGGTGCCTATAGTCCCAGCTACTTGGGAGGCTGAGGCAAGAGAATTGCTTGAACCCAAGAGTTTGAGGTTGCTGTAAGCTGTGACTCCCTGGCACTCTACCAAGGGCAACATAATGAGGCTCTGTCTCAAAAAAATAAAAGAAAGAAAAATGTTGACAAAAATAGGAAAATTTTTAATATCTACTTGTAAACAAAATATTAAAACAATGAGATGGTCTTTGAAAAAATATGTTCTACTGATAAAAATGAGATTCCCCCCACTCCCCACCCCAGCTCCACAGTAATATTCCATGTTGTCCAGGAGGTTTGAATGCAGGCGGTCCTATCCTCTGCTAGTAGGAAGGATGGCAGTGTACTTTCTGGATGGCAATTAAGCAATATATGTTAAAAGCTTAAAATGCACATTAATCTATTAATAAAATTTCTCCTAAGGAAACAGTCTTATAAATTTGTAAGGAATTATGCCATAAGGATGTTTGTTGTAGCATTATTAATAACAGAAAAACATTGAAAAGAGTTTGCATGTTCATTGGTAGAGGGTTGGTTAAATAAGTTATGGTACACCCACTCAGTGAAATATAATAATGAATACCTGTATTTTTAAATATGTCTATGATATATTATTAAACAAAAGTACAGAAAAAAAAATATATACAACATGATTTGATGTTGTTAAAACAGAAGACCATATGTCAAATTGTGTAAGTTAATACCTTTGAGTGCTAGAATTATTGTTTTAATTTTATTTTTTATATTTTTCTGTATTTTCTATTTTTTAAAAAATAATAAAACAGCATTTAAAAAATGAAAGAGCAAAAAAAAAGTACCATACATCTAGAATTTCAAACTTAAAAACTTCTACAGGTGGTTATTTACATTACAAAAGTATTCTTTAAAACCAATTTTTTGTTTTAATTTGTATGTCTTTCATTACAAATGAGGTTGAACACATTTTACATATTTATTATGTTTTCCAAGTAATTTTTAGAAGGATATTTGTGTAGCTAGTTAGTCCCCTGATGGAACTCTAGTTCACGCCAGGTGACTAGCTAGAGGCTTCTACACGTGGCACCTCATTCACTCCTCACAACTGCCCTGGGAGAGAGATTTTATTTTCTGCATGTTACAGATGAGGAAACTGAGGCCCAGAGAAGATAAATACAATAACTTTGCTTGAGATCTCATACGTGATAAATGGTGGAGCTGGAATTCAGCTTCAGGGCTGGCTCCAGAGCTTGAGGTCCTTATATCAAATGAAACTCAATCAGCTATTTATAAGAAACAAACGTATCACTGAAGTGGACTGATTAAAAAAATGGCAAATTGGGCGGCACCTGTGGCTCAAAGGAGTAGGGTGCCGGCCCCATATACCGGAGGTGGCAGGTTCAAACCCAGCCCTGGCCAAAAAAACTGAAAAAAAAAAAAAAAAAAAGATTTCAGCTTTTAAAGACTTTCTTAGCAAAATTTCAGTGCATGTAATTGTGCATAAAAGAGAATATAAATATATGGAGCATTGGAAATGTATCTCTTTCAAAGATTGAGATATTTAGATTCAGATAATTTGACAGTTCTATATGCCATGTAGGATAAATTTAATTCAAGGCTGTCTCCTAATAAGGATTAAAAACACCCACTTACTTCTCCTTCTTGGTGTCCAGTGTAGGGAATTCTGCTCGGATCATTTCTGGAGTCAACGTAACTTCTATCGTCTTTTCAGAGAGCTCGCTGAAAATTAATATGATGTTTAGTGGGATCTGGTTTTCCTTCCCAACATAAAAATAGAATGAAATATTGTGATCATTTAGGAGTTACGCAGTTCTTATGGTATTTACCTTTAGTCCCATCTAATTTTGTTGAGTTTATGCTAAGAGAGAATAATGTGGATAAATTGCTTTCCACCAACAAACAATGATAGGAATAATGATAGTTATTTATAACTACATCAGAGGATAAAAAGCATTTTAAAAAATGGGAGTATGAAATTCATATTCTTTCTAGGTACGTATGGAACATTTACCAAAAGTGACTGTATCTTGGGCTATAAAGAAAGACTGAAAGATTTCAAAAGGTTGAAATCATTTGGAGTATGTTTTCTGGTCACAATAACTTTAGAATAGAAATCAATAGCAAAGAAGATAGCTAGAGTCCACAAGTCCTTTCAAATTAAACAATATATTTCTAAATAGTCTATTGATGAAAGAAGAAACTGAAGGGAGTTTAGGTTATTTTTTATCTTTTATACTAGAGCAGGGATCAGCAAACTTTTCCTATAGAGAGTTTGTGGGTCACAGGGTCTCTTACAACTACTCAACTCTGCTGTTGTAGCATGAAGGGAATCATAGAAAATAAATAAGTGAATGGTATGGCTATGTTACAATAAACTTTATTTATAAACATAGATGGTGGGCCAGATTTGGCCATTGGCCAGTTTGCCAACCTCCGGTTTACAGCTTTGTTGTTTGACCGTTCAAGCTAGCTCACTGCATGTTGAGGTATCAGTTGGAGTAAAATGAGAAGGGAGAGTGTCCAGGGGACATATTCATTCTGTTAAGGCCTGACTTCAGAAGTGAAATATACATGTATCTCAGCTGGCTATCATATGGCAAAAGCCTAGTCAAATGGACAATTTAACTGCAAGGAAGGCTGGAAAATGTGACCTCTAGTTTCAATAGCTGTATGATTTTAGAAGAGGATAATACATTTTTTGATAGTAGCCTTCTCTGCCAGACTCAGTTAAAGAGAAATGCTTCCAAGATTGACAAAGGCAACAAGCCTTCAAAGTTTGGAATTAGAACCAAGAACACTTTACTCAGCAGCAATACATGTAAATAGACATGGGCATGGCAAATTTTGGGAAGAAAAATACCCTTGAAATCTGCAAAAAGGTGTTCTAACCTCATAAGACTGAAACCTAAAACTTAGTAATTAGTATATGCTGGTGCTTTGCAAACATTATCTTCCATTAGCTGTTTGCTCATCTCTAAAGTGTGCATAATAAGACCTTATCCTGGGAATTAAATGAGACTGCTTACACATCACACCTGATAGACGTTTAGAGCTTAGTGAGTGGGAGTTATTATCATTATTATCATTATCATCTCCTTTAATTCTGACAACCCTCTGTGAAATAGGTACTACTATTCCCACCTCAACGATGAAGAAACTAAGTCATAACAGTGTGCACACAAGTGCTGAATGGAGGAGGGGTTGTCCGAGTTTTGGTTTGCTGAGCAGCTTCCCAGCCCGACAAGACGTGAACCAAGTATTTATGGTTCTCTCTTGGCTGCAGTGCTCTCAAGAAATGCCCTATGTGGTAGTTTGAGTAGAAAGCCCTTCACCCTTTCTTTTAGATCCGGACCCCAACCTTTAAAAACCCAAGTGTTACCAAGTGTCACTGCATGTGGCAGGCCTTAGCGGGACTGGATATTTGCCTCAGGTATTGAGGATTTCACTAATTGATAACTTACATGTAAAAATGCACTGAAAGTATCAATGTAGTATGTGTTTAAAAAATAAAGAAATAGTAATCAACAAATACTTATTCCCGAGTACATATGGTGTGAGAGATACTATAGGGTGGTAAATAATAAACTGTTCCCTATGATCCCTAGGCAGGGTGGCAGTGATCCCAGTCTAACCATGACAGTGCAGGATTGTTATCAGTGCTTGAGTTATCAGAATTTCTTTGCTCCATCACAACTGATGGTATAATTTAGAATGTGAAAGTCTGGATTTATTACAAATGAAAATCTTTTTGAACAATGGAGCTAAGAAGTACCAATCAGCAAGGATCCTGCAGGAGGACGGGGCCCTAGAAGGCATTGGTTGAGGGGGTTCTCCTCCCTCTTATTTGCAATTCTCGGGCAGAATATACTGAACACGCAACATCCTGAGATGAGGAGGGGAAGTCTACAATAGCTGGGCTGTGTCCTAGTTAATACTGGGATAGCATGTTCTGCAGTGCTTGAGTTCAAGGGTACAGAAGCTTGAGCTGTGGTCCCTGTGACACTTAGGGTACAGAACCCCAAGTGGAGTGTTTTGGGGATTCTTAAGCTGGGATGCAAAGTGTGGCATATGAAGGCAAGACTACATCTATTCTGGGCAGCTTGCTGAGCCTTGATGGCCTGGCTTACTCTGAATCCTAGACTTTTGCTAATCTTTGCTGCCTGTCTCTGAGGCAGCAATATGCTTTGCCTGACTTACCATCCCTGTGTTCTGTCTCACCAGAATAGACCTAAGAACATTTGCAGACGCCAAAGAAACAGTCAGAAAAATACATCGGTAAATATAGATACTCCATTGACTTAAAATGAGATTATGTCCTGATGAGTTGAACATTTTAAGTTGAAAATACAGTTTTGGCTTGTGAAATTTTCAACTCACAATGGATTTATCCAGATGTAACCCCATCGTAAGTAGAGGAGTGCATTAAATGAGTAATATTTACATACCATCATAAAGTTGATAAATCCTAAGTCAAACCATCATCAATCAGGGACTGTTTGTAGTTTCTACAATATTTTGACTAGTGACAGGAGTTAAATAACAAGAGCTTCATTTGTGAAACGAGCAAAGACCATGTAGAGGCACAATCCATTAAAGAGTCATACCTCACATAAAAAGAAGACATCCATCTTTTTTTTTTCTTTAGAGACAGAGTCTCATTCTATCACCCTTGGTAGAGTGCTGTGGTGTCACAGCTCACAGCAGCCTCCAACTCCTGGGCTCAGGTGATTCTCTTGCCTAAGCCTTCAGAGCAGCTGGGACTACAAGCGCCCACCACAACGCCCGGCTATTTTGTTGTTGCAGTTTGGTCAGGGCCGGGTTAGAACCCACTACCCTCGGCATATGGGGCTGGCGCCCTACTCACTGAGCCACAGGCGCCGCCTGTAGACATCCATCTTGCCACAGAAATACAGTTATACTTCTGAACACTTTGGTTTCTTCCTCAAGTGCAGGGACAACCAAGCAGGCCCAGGACTGGTTGCTTGGCCTGAATCATGACCAGAGACCAGACTCCTCGGGGCCATACTTCACATCAAACAGAAACACACAGGAGCATTTGGCTTTCTGTTAATGGCTAAGCTGGGCATGTGTGCTTCTGACTTCTCACCCACCTCCTCTTCATGTTTTCCTTGACCTCTCCACTGGATTAGGAATCCCCTCATTTCTGTCGTCTCTCCTGCCTCCCAAACCTCAACTCTAAAAAGGCTCTCGAGGTCTTATACTGCGTTATAAATAAGACTCAAACTGCTCCTTCCCAGAGGTATTTGTACTTTAATGGGGACAAAGCTCAAAGCTAAAGGAATGAATCCTTGTTAACAGATGTTCAGAAAATACAGTAAGGAATAACTTTGGGGCCAAGGGTCTTCCTGCGTGTCCCTGATCTTGCTATGTAAGGCTGGTGGCCCTCTTGGTGCTGTTCTCCAACTCTGCTATACAGCAATACATTTAAGTGTTCCTTCATACCCCCGAGGATACTAAAAATCCAAATATAAAAATATTTATTCATCTTCTGTTCCTTTAGTATAACACGGATGAAATGAAACCTCTTGGGACATCACTATATCTTCTCTCATTTTCATTTTCTCAGATTGATACTATTGAGTGATAAGACATTTATTTAAAAGTGAGTTGTTGCTTGCCTACCAGTGTCAGATACTGGGTTAGGGGTTTGTTGACCAAGGTCATTATTAATAATTGCTCCAGTGATCAAGACCTTACTATGTGCCAGGCCATACATACTTGGCATGTGTTTACTCATTTAATTTCTGCAGCCATTCATGAGATGGGGTCTTGGGGTTATCCCATTTTAAAGGTGAGGGCATGGAGGCAGAGAGGTGAACCCACTTGCTCAAGGTGTACTGAAAGTGGATGGCAGGATGGAGGGTTTGAGTCCACAGCCCACACCCTTTATCACTATGCTATTAAACATCTTGAGTGCTCTACGATCATCCTAATAGAATTTAATTTTAAGGAAAGATGAATATGTATGAAACTTTATGCTATATTGGATAAATAAACTAGGAAACTGAAATGGACTTTACTTTTTCCTGGTAGAAGGTATCTGCTACAACATACAGAACTCCTGATTCTCTCCCTGAAATTATGTGGTGATGTAGTAAATAGCTAAATATATTTTTAAAAAGGAGAAAGGAAGGATTAAGGGCTACAGGCATCTCCATGCTGGGTGGCAGCCCGCGATCTGGCTGGGCGTTTGGATGCAACATGCGGAGGAGCTCACCACAGAGAAGTGGTGCTGGGACAGGGCATGTGCTCTTCCTGGCTCAGATTTCCATTCTGGGATCTGCTGCAGGGTCTCCAGCCATCCAGCTTAAATGGGCATGGGGATAGGAGATCCAAGAATGCATTGCACTGGTTGTTGGATGCTGATCACTAAACTCAAACATAAGTGCCTTGCTTTAGGGCTTATGCTTCTTTTTGCTCATGTACTAACCCAACTCCACATGGCCACTAAAGCCTTCCAAACTTGTCAGGCACCACCTCCGATCTCCCCTCCATTGAACTTCTGGAGCATCTAAAGATCAGTAAATTGTAGAGCTTAGAGACTGTTGATTCTTTGCCATGAACTTAACATCTAATCTTGGTGGTGATGTGGTTGGATTGTCTTCCCATTCGAGTTCAAGCACTATGTGCTTCCCGTTCGAGTTCAGGCACTGTGTGCTCATTTGGAATCTCTCACAACACTGAGCGTATTTTTGGAAAACAGATCACATTAGAGACCAAAAGAATAGAAAACTACCGTTCAACCATTTCTAATTTGTCTTCTTCTGGTAAGGCGGCAAGAATGGCGGGGACGTCTGTGGGCAGCATGACCAAATTGAGGGAGTCACAGCTGTGGAAAAATCACACAGGAAGATGAGAATTAGCAACCACATTAGAAGTCTTGGAGTCTTTATATAATCTTCTAAAGCACGTTTATTCCACTGCTGATGAGGCCTCGATGACTCTGTCTGCCCTCCCTCTTGAAAATCCACTCATGTTTCTTGAGAAGCAAAGGTAGGGAGTGCAATAGGCCCAGTCTAACCCAGAAGAACCTCACCAAATAAGACGTTTTTTGGAGTTTAAAAACAGAATCTTAACAACAACCGTAACAGTTGATAGTATCTAAAACAGTGGTTCTCAACCTTCCTAATGCTGCGACCCTTTAATACAGTTCTTCATGTTGTGGTGACCCCCATCATAAGATTATTTTTGTTGCTACTTCATAACTGTAATTTTGCTACCGTTATGAATTGTAATGTAAATATCTGATATGTAGGATGGTCTTAGGTGACACCTGTGAAAGGGTCATTCGACCCCCCAAAGGGGTGGCGACCCACAGGTTGAGAACCGCTGCTCTAAAATCATATTTCCTGGGGTGGGTCCAGATAGTCTGTACTCTTCCTTAGCCATTCTATTCAATTTTAAATATTCCTCCCTACCCTCTTATGTATTGTTTGGTGTTATAACTTCAGAGCTTTATACAAAAATTCCTGGATATTGAGGATATTACAGAATTGAGAGAGGAAGAAAAAAATACGTATTGTTATTTTTAAGAAGCTGGCAGTAGACTTTCTTTTCCAGGTGAAACGACCACTCTTTTTAGTCCCAACTCTTACCTTATAAACCTTTCAAATGACATTGATGGAATAAAAGCCGACCACACAACAGCAAAGAAAACAGGAGAAAGGACATCAGGGAATAAAAGTCTTCAATACTATTCTGGAATCAATTTCTAGAAGCTCAAAGAGTGCTATCTCATGAACAAATGCCAAGAATGCCAGAGCCTGGAACACACGTGGAAGGAGACAGACCTCCATGCAGGTGCTGGAAAAGTTGTGACTGAAGGAAAGGAGGCAGCAGGGATGGAGAAACAGGGACAAGTTGAAGGCTCCTTTGTGTGTTTGTCTAAGACTCTTACCTTTGGGCTCAGTGCCCATAGCTCAGCGGTTAGGGTGCTGGCCACATACACCGAGGCAGGTGGGTTTGAACCCGGCCTGGGCCTGCTAAACAACAATGACAACTGCAATTAAAAAAAAAAAAAAAAATAGCTGGGCGTTGTGGTGGGCCCCTGTAGTCCCAGCTACTTGGGAGGCTGAGGCAAGAGCATCGCTTAAGCCCAAGAGGTAGAGGTTGATGTGAACCGTGATTGCCCTGGCACTCCACTGAGAGCAACGCAGTGAGACTGTGTCAAAAAAAAAAAAAAAAAAAAAAAAAAAAAAAAATCCCAGAAAATGATGGCACTATGGTTTTTACCAATGGCAAAAAGATAAAGATATCTGTGAACTGATATAGAGTGATTTTCAGGATATATTAAATGAAAAAAGCAAATGCAGGAAAGCACATCTAGAATGTTACTTTTTGTATAGTAAAGAAGGAGAAATAAGAAAAACTAGATATTCCGGTTAGCACTACAAAGAGAAACACAGGAAGGATAAGCTAGAAGACCAAGCTGATTACCTCCCAGGGGTGCAAGGGAGAGGGAAGGGAGGGACTCTCTCCTGAGGATTCCTTTTAATGTAGTTTTTTTTTGTTTGTTTGTTTGTTTGTTTGTTTTTTCACTATGCCTGTGGCCCCATCCACCACGGACCTCTTTCTATGTAGTTTTGAATTTGGAAACTAGTTACTGTTCTACATATTGAAAAATAAAATAGTCAATAAAAAGGGAAGTGAGGGCGGCGCCTGTGGCTCAAAGGAGTAGGGTGCGGGCCCCATATGCCGGAGGTGGCAGGTTCAAATTCACCCCCGGCCAAAACTGCAAAGAGGGAAATGAAATAGACTGAAAGAAAACTGAAACAAACAATATTTCACATAATTCCAAAGTCACACTGGAGGGATGAGGAGGAAGGGAGAGAGAGAGAGAATTAGAGAGAGACTGAGATTGAAAAAAAGGAAGAAGACAGGAAGGAAGAAATGAGAAAAGAAAGAAAAAAGAAAAATAATTCAAGTAACTTATAAATACAGTATTGGGTGGGACGGGGGTAAAGGGGAAATTGCAAATAAATCTAAACTCTATTTACCTTGCATGTTTACAAGAGTGAATATGGATGGAGCAATTCTGAAATGATTTTAGATGTATTATAAAATTGAGTAAATGTATTAAAGCCAGGATTCTCACAGTGGAAGGAGATACAAATGTGGAATGGTGGCAAGCAATCAATGGCTCAATAGATATGGACTTAAATTTTAGGTATTGGTGTGAATTTATGATTTCTAAAAAATGCAAATGTATTTGTGTGTTGATGTGTACATGTATGTACATATGTGTAGATACATTTGTGCGTGCATACATTTATATGTACATGATGTGTGTGTGCGTATCCTTGAGTTTACTGAACAGGCAAAGAAACAAGACTACCCAGTAACAATGTGCACACACAGCACCCAGATTTTGGTCTTTAATCTCATTTCCTACTAAAAGAAACCAGGGCCCCTATTTACTGACTGCACGACAAAGAATCCACATTCTATTAGAAAGTTCTACTGAAGCTTTAGATCAGAAGATGTGAAGTCAGAGGGGATTCCTGCTAAGAAGAGGGGCTGAGAGCTTCAGAGCCTGGACTCCTCTCCTGAAATCAGACTCGTCTAAGGAAGATGAAATGGCAATGACCAAGAATTTTTCATGAAGCAAAACTAATCAAATTTTTAAATTTTGAGATCATGTTCCTCTTACATTTTGTGTTAATATGCTCTTTTAAAATTGAAATGGTAAAGACACTAGATGGTGGTTGAACATTTTGTTTTTGTTTTAGTTTCTTTACTTAACAAAGTAAAACTATGACTACCCCAAGTAAGTTCCCAAAATCCTTCTGGACTTTTCACTCGTTTATAAAATCTGAAACTATCTGGAAACTACCAGATTACATAATTTCTTCAGTTGCTGTTGACACTCAGATTTTATGGGAACCCATAGTGACTTAACAAATTCTCACAGAATTTACCAAAGAATAAAGACATCAATGAGCTGCTTCAATGATTATGAATACAAAAATAACTTGGAATAAATAGTAAGTAACTATGTTGCATAGTTTAACAATAAAGAGATAATTCCTACGGGCAAAAGATCTGAGAGAAATCACATAAGTAATTGGATGTAATTTACTCAAGCAAAATGGTTGCAAAATTGAAATATCATTAATAAAGTTTGTAGGGTGTTGCTATAGAATGAATTTGGTGTCCCTCCCAAAATTTATATACTGGAACTTAACCCCAGTGTATTTTGAGATGAAGCCTTTGAGGGGTGATTAGGTTATGAATACGCAGCCCGGGTGAAAGGGATGGGTGCCCCATAAAGAAAGCCTGAGAGAGCTCCTCCCTGCTTCTGCCATGTGAGGACACAGTGAGAAGAGAACCGTGTATGAACCAGGACACTACACCTGCTGGTGCCTTGATCTTGAACTTCTCAGCCTCCAAAACTGTGAGAAATAAATTTCCATTGTTTATAAACCACCCAGTCTGTGGCATTCTGTTAGAGCAGCCTGAATTAGCCAGGTCAGACCTTAAAAAAAAATTACCCTTCTTGTTTTCTAACTGTTTTTAGAGATAAAAACATGACCTAGAATCTTACAGCCAGTGGAAATCCACAATAAAGGAAATAATCCTCTCCTGATTTTATGATCTGTTATGCAACTACCGTTTGTTTCGAAATAAACTGACCCAACAGAGCACTCAGGCATAGAAGCTCCAAGTAGCAACTCATGGTTGGAAAGTTTTCTGTAATTCTTGTAGAATTCATGTTTAATTCATGGTTGAATAAGCCCACAGTAACTGCATTCTGACTGCTTGTTGAAAGAACAGCCTCAGGAGATTTTTCTAAGGACAGTTAACTTTGAAAAAGAAAACGGGATGCTTTTTCTTAATTCTTGAGATCTGTCCAGGCTGCCAGTGGGGGGACGTGATCAGCAGGTTGCCACTTTGCTCCATGTCTTATCTGGCTTTTTCAGTCGTCAGAAGGTCCCCCGAACTCAGCTTACTGATTACATAGGTCAACTTTGAAGTGTCCTTGCCTCCCAGTAAAATGCAGTAAAAACGGTGACAGAGCATCGCCATCTGGTGGCAACAAAGTGACTGAAGGTTTAGTGGACAGGTGTGGAGGGAAGAAGACAAGGCAGTGTTACCAGGCGTATAGATCAGGCACGGTGCTGGACGGTTTACACCATCATCTTGCTTTTATCCTCCCAGTGACCCCGTGAGGACACCATCATCACCTCTGGTTCACAGATGAGGAAATTATCACTCAAAGGGCTTTGGTAATAAGTAACTCGCCCAAGGGTAGAGAAAGGCAACACAGCTAGCAAGCAATGGTGGTAGGTCTTCCCAACACCAAAGCTTTCCTCCTCTCTGCAATACCCTTGTTTTCTCCGATGATGGGAGATGTGACATTTTAGAAATATGCCAAAAATGAAGAACAAAGATGCTGACTTCATTTTGAGTTGGCAACAGGGTGAACTAACAGGAAAGGAGCTGATGTTTCTGAACCCCTGCCTTGCCCCACATCCCATGGTGCGTGCTTTTTGTCTCATGCTCATGTCCAAAGGAGAGTGGAGCAGTAAAGATGCACTAAGGAAATAACCCAAAGGGATAGCACGTGGAAAAGCCTTGAAGTGCAGCTGCATTCGGCTTCATTCAGGAAGCTTTTCAGTGAAGCTCTTTAATGAAAGCAATGAAGGAAGAAACCAAATGAAGTGTTCTGGGGTCACAAATTGGATTCAAACCATCTCCACAGATGCCTGGGGAAGGGCAGGTGGATGGCTAGTATACATAGCTAGCTGCACACTGTGTGAGCTCTTGTACTCCTGTTAAAGTTAAAATGTCAGCTCAGCGCCTGTAGCCCAAGCGGCTAAGGTGCCAGCCACATACACCAGAGCTGGTGAGTTTGAACCCAGCCCCGGCCTGCCAAACAACAACTACAATCAAAAAATAGCGGGGCATTGTGGCAGGCACCTGTAGTCTCAGCTACTTGGGAGACTGAGGCAAGAGAATAGCTTAAGCCTAGGAGTTGGAAGTTGCTGTGAGCTGTGATGCCATAGCACTCCACCCCAGGTGACAGCTTGAGGCTCTCAAAAAAAAAGTTAAAATGTCAAGGCTGCAAAGGACCTTTGTGACAAGTCCAAACCCTTTGTGACAAGAGAACAGGACTGAGAAAGGTGGCTGAGGGTCACGCAGCTCCTGGAAAGCATGTGGTATTCCTGGTGAGTTTCTG
This sequence comes from Loris lydekkerianus, assembly GCA_963574355.1. Taxonomy (NCBI): domain Eukaryota; kingdom Metazoa; phylum Chordata; class Mammalia; order Primates; family Lorisidae; genus Loris; species Loris lydekkerianus. Next base: position 22,766 of record CAUYPK010048386.1, on the reverse strand, counting down.
AATCAGAGAACCCAGGATCTACTAGTGGGAGCTGGGGTGTAGAAAGATCACCTACTGATTTTTGTTGGAGGCAGAGCTCAGGTTTGTAGGCCGCTCTTGGGGTGAGCCTCATTCTGAATCTGAGGATTTGAACAAAAAGTGACAGCTGAGGATAATCCTTTTGAGACACTAGTCACATGTGCTAACCAATAACTTGTTTAGCTGTCTTACATAAGGACAGTGGACTGAAGAAGCAACTTCAAGGGCTTAAGGGTGGGCTGATGACCAGGCAGAGTCCAAAGAAAAGGTACTAGGCTACTCGTTTGATATCTTATAGCTCTGAAGAGATAATAAGAAATTAGCAAAAATGTAGTTACTGTAAATGCATTCTTTTGTTGTGCAACAATATTCCCATCTACAGTTCTGTGTCCGAGCTACAGGCTCAGTCTGGACTGAGCTGTGTCTTTGTATGAAGGTGCCCTCGGTGCTCGTGGGGACTGCCAGGCTATGGCACCAGGAAGAGGCGGATCCTTCAGAACTGGATATGGAAGCTTCAGAAGGTAATCTTGGCAATTAAAACATTTTAAAGATTGGTCATGAATGTTTCAGCTGAATTATACCTATTGGTTATCTACTTTTCTTCCAGTGCTGCCCGTTAGCCACCTATTGTCGTGACCCCTAAAGCCCTGTCCCCGTGGCCCCACGAAGGAAACAGGCCTAACACGGATTAGAAGTACAGCTTGCAAGAGGGGCTAACCTTAAGTGCAGGTGGCCCCAAGCAACCTCCGCAGTAGCTATTTATTGAGACGGTACAAGGCAGGTGAGGGAAGTATTAGACAATGACTGCGTGCTTAAGGATTGCCACAGGCTGGGGTGCCACAGGCTGGGGCTCTCTCTCCAACACTGCGGAGGATGAGTAAGCTTTAACACCTGCGGATGAGTTGCCCCCAGGGTCTGCCCCCAGGGTCTGCCCCCAAGCTGCAAATCATCTTGCTCAGAAGCCTTCCAGTGGAGTCCTCTACAACCTATGGTGTTACTTTTTTTTGCAGTTTTTTGCCAGGGCTGGGTTTGAACCCGCCACTTCCTGCATATGGGGGGGGGGGTGCCCTACCCCTTTGAGCCACAGGCACCACCCCCTATGATTTTTTTTTTTTTAAGTGTATCTCAATTAAGATAAATTCAAAATATGAAATTTGGTTATATGTCATCACACTTCTCTGATTAGCAACCTTCCCTCATGCTTTAAAAGTATGGTTTGACTAGAGATGGTGGCTCAACCTGTAATCCTAGCACCTTGGGAGGCGGAGTGGAAGGATCACCTGAGCTCAGGCGTTTGAAACCAGCCTGAGCAAGAGCGAGACACCGTCTTTATAAAAAAATAGAAAAATTAGCCGGGCATTGTGGCGTGGCCTATAGTCCCAGCTACCGCTGAGTTCAGGAGTTGGAGGTTGCAGTAAGCTGTGATGACACCACTGTACTTTAGTCTGAGGAACAGAGCGAGACCCTGTCTCAGAAAAAAAGAAAAAGCCTTTGCAGATGTTGCCACTTCCTATAGTAACCTGATGCCAACTGTGGTCAACACCAACCCCCCTGTACTCTTCAATATCGTTGCCACTGCCAAGCCCATGGGCCATGTCTCCCTTGAGCTATTGCAGACAAAGTTCCAAAGACAGCAGAAAACTTTTTTTTATTTTTTGAAACACAGTCTCACTTTCTTGCCCCCTGTAGAGTTCTGTGCCATCATTGCTCACAGCAATCTCAAACTCTTGGGCTCAAGCGATCTTCCTGACTCAGCCTCTGGAATAGCTGGGACTATAGGTGCCTGCCACAATGCCAGGCTTTTTTTAGAGATTGGGGTCTCGTTCTTGCTCAGGCTGGTCTTGAACTCATGAATTTAAGTAAACCACCCACCTTGGCCTCCCAGAGTGCTGGGATTACAGGTGTGACCCACCATGCCCAGCCTGACAACAGAAAACTTATGTGCTCTGAGCATTGGAGAGAAAGGATTTGGTTCTAAGAGTTCCTGCTTTCACAGAATTATTCCAGGGTTGATGTGCCCGGGTGGTGACTTCACACGCCATAATGGACCTGGGGGCAAGTCTATCTGTGGGGAGAAATGTGATGAGAACTTATTCTGAAGCATAGAGGTCCCGGCATCTTGACCATGGCAAATGCTGGACCCAACACAAATGGCTCCCAGTTTTTCATCTACACAGCTAAGACTGAGTGGTTGGGTGGCAAGCCTGTGGTCTCTGGCAGGGTGCAAGAGGGCATGAGTATTGCAGAAGCCATGGAGCGCTTTGGGTAGAGAATGGCAAGACCAGCCAGAAGGTCACCACTACTGACGGTGACAACAGTAACAAATCTGACATCACATTCTGTCTTCACCACCAGACCATTCCTTCTGTAGCCCGTGATCTTTGCGTTCTCACTGCGGGTCTTTGGGTCCATATTTTCCTTATTTCCCCCCATATCCAGCTGGATTGCAGAGTTAAGTTTATGATTATGAAATGAAAACTAAATAATAAAATAATAGTTTGGCATATTCCTGGTATGTACCTTTTGGGGATCATTGCCTCTGTCATCCGTGGGGCACACAAGCCTGGTGCGACCATCAGGTGAACTGTGCTTACCTCTGCACGCCCTCTATCTTGGCGGTGTCGGGCAGGGAGGAGAACACCAGGGAGTGGAACTTCTTCCAGCGCATAACTCCGGGAACAACGTCCTGTAAGGAAAGCCGGCACAGGGCCGCTGCATGGAAAGGAACTGTTTGGTGAGGTGAAGTCTAGAAAGGAATTGCACTTCATTCAACTGACTCTTTTTCAGTCTTAAAAAGTTAGCTCCTGGCTCGGTGCCCGTAGCACAGTGGGCTGGGGGGTTCGAACTCAGCCTGGGCTATTAAACAACAATGACAACTGCCACAAAAAATAGCCAGGCCTTGTGACCAGTGCCTATAGTCCCAGCTACCAGGGAGGCTGGGGCAAGAGAATCGCTTAAGCCCAAGAATTTTAGGTTGCTGTGAGCTGTGACACCACAGCACTCTACCGAGGGCAACATAGTGAGACTGTCTCAAAAAAAAAAAAAGTTAGCTCCTATGTTTGTAGTTTAAATTTCAGTGAATTTTTCTGAGGCAAAAAGGCAACTGCTCCAGCAAAGGGCATTAAACATCACAACGTGGATCTAGAGAGGAAGGCGAGGTTACTGCGTAATTCCTTGACACACCAACAGGTCCTCAGGATGGAGGGCAGATGTGGACTTACAATCTGTTGTGATTATTGTGAACGCGAAGCTAACGCAACACTCAGAAAGCTCATAAATAGCGCCTGTGGCAGGGGGACCATAGGGGCACCATGCAGAAAGAGAGTGCTTCCCGGAGGCCACCAGCTCCACTGGCTGAGTGAGGAGTGTGCTGGGGTCGGCGGGAATACCGCAGAAGAGGCAGGCAGGTCTCATGGCCTTTTGGGTCAAGCTGGAGCTGCTCCCACAGGCAGCAGGACCCACTGAGAGCTTTTAAGCAGGAAATGAAACGATCAGATTTGTGTCTAAGAAGATTTCCATGGAGGGCTGGCTGCAGCATTGGGCCATGGAATAGACAGATGGTGGCATCCAGTGGTGGTTAGAAGTGGCAAGTGAGGGAAAGGGACGGATCAAGGATCACTGGGTTAACTCACCAGTCCACAGAACACAAAGGCGAGATGGTAACGTAGGAAGAGGCGGCACTTTGGGGTGTGGAGTAGAAGTGGGGAGAGAGAGTGTGCTGACTTAGGGATTTATTGAGGTGGAAGGGCCTGTGGTAATCCCTGAGAGGTGTTATGGAATGTTCAGGTCAGGCTGGTCACCCGGGGGAGGAGTTCTTCAGAGCCCTTCACTATGCAGGTGTTCTGTTACCACTGTGCCCATTCTGATGTTTCTACACTTGTTTGGACACAATAAGAGGAGGTCAGACGAAGGAGTTACACACACCACGTGGCTATTTTTGCACAGGGTTGAAATATGAACATCAGGCATAGCCTTCAAGGGGAAACAAGAGTGAGAACCTGATAAAAGGGCAGCAGGCAGCCTGAGAGGTGGGTGTGGTCAGGACAAGGCAGTGTTGAGGCTCCCGGTACCTCTTTAGGGCTGGGGGTACAAAGGTTGTCATTGCCATTCTTGTTCTGCAGCTGTGGCTGAAAAACCTTCTTTGCCCAGCCATGACCCTGTCTTCGTCCCCTGCCCCTCCCTGCAGCCCAGGGCCACCAGCTCTGCCAGGGGGCCTAGTGACGACCTTACCGTGTGATGCAGAAACTGCTTTTGGGTGACAGGAATGCTGGACCCACTGTGGAATTCTTTGGTGAACTTGTACTTGGGGTGAGAGCAGAGATGGTAATCTATCAAAGTTTCCACGTAGGTCAGAGGGTGCATTACAGCAAATAATCCTGGGCTGGGATTCTGTGGAAGAGAGGGAAAAGATTGTTTACCAATTTGTAGGCTAGGCACAGGACAGGCGTCAGCTAATGTTCTCTATGGCTCCTGCTAGCACTAACATTCTGTGATTTCATGTCGGCTTGTCTGGGAAAGACAAGGAGAGCAGGGGCGTCTGCAAGTTGGTAGCATTTTGAAATATCACGATCATTCATAAATGACACTTCTGGTTTAAGAGCTTCATTACATACCATATGGATTTACTAAACTCACATGAAAACAAACTTAACTGAAATCATAGCTTAAAATGGCTTAAAGTATTTTTTTTTAACTTTGATGAATTAGGGGGTGTTGTTAAGTAAGCAATGGGTTTTTGAGATCCAGTAAGCTTCTGGTTTTGAAAACAAAAATAGCTCCTAAAAACTACTTTAAAGAGAAGGCAAAAAAAGAGGATGGCATTTGATATATCAGGAAATGTCAACATTTAACTTTGTTTTGGTAAGGTTTTTAATTCAGGAAGGCTCCATTTGGATGTAGTATCTGGTTTTAAGGGAGATTTTATTTTTTACTAATTGTCCAGCAGAACTAATGGAGACATGGGACAATTATATTAAAATACTAAAATATAGAGCCTTTTAATATTCTTTCCAAGGCTTGCTGTCTATCTAGCAAGTAGGATAACAAAATCTGACTCTTGTCTCAAATAACAACATAGAGTCCCTACCTCACAGTTATTTAATCTCAGATGTTTAAACATCACTAAGCTGAGATTTTGTTCTTTTTGTTTGTATGTTGCTTTTTTTTATGTGTGTCCAATTATTTTTCTTTTTTTTAAATTTTTTGTTAAATCATAGCTGTGTATATTAGTGCAATTGCCTGTACACATTCTAAGATGCACCATAGATGTGAGTATGTTTTTTTAAGAATTAAAAAAGACTGGGGAGGCTTGGTGCCTGTAGCTCAGTTGGTAGGGCGCCAGCCATACTGGGGCTGGTGAGTTCAAACCTGGCCCAGGCCTGCTAAACAACAATGACAACAACAACAACAACAACAGCAGCAAAACAGCCAAGCATTGTGGCAGGCACCTGTAGTCCCAGCTACTTGGGAGGCTAAGACAAGAAAGTTGCTTAAACCCAAGAGTTTGAGGTTGCTGTGAGCTGTGACATCACAGTACTCTACCGAAGGCAACATAGTAAGAGACTATTCTGTCTCAAAAAAAAAAAAAAAAAGACTAGAGAGTGGGGAAAAAGAAAAAGAAGCCCCCCATAACTCTTAGTTGTCATTCTTCAGATCCACATGGCTAGCAGAGTAAGTGATCTGAGTGATCACCTCACGATGATTTTAATTTTACTTTACCTCATACTAATGCAAGCAATGGTGGTGACTCACTAGGCTGCGAGGTCTGTGATGCCAAGCAGAGGCTCCTAAGGCCTCTTTCCATTACTTCTGGATTTTGTGACTCTGATGGTCACTACCCTAACTCTAAATATTATGCTAGTTCTTCTGTTCCTCGATTCTCGACCTTAGACGGTGATCCGTGGACTCAGTACTACACAAGATAAGGATTTTGCTCATGCACACCAACCTTCCTTCCAGACTTCTTCCTTTCACTTTTGAAGATTATGTTGTTCTTTTAAGAACAATTTGTATTGTTCTGAAGCTAGTTACCTTGTGGCTTGATGTGTTTCTATCTCTATTTCTTGTTTGATTATCTTTAGTTGAGTATTGCAACTCTCTTCAGGTGAAACGGAAGCACTATCACTCCTATATTTTCCTATATCTTCCCTTGTCCCACAATTTCACTTTGGTGTTATTGTGGTCACTAACATTCACACTTTGGAACCACAACCAAGGACTTAATGCATTGTTCCATAGTTTGTCTCTAAAAGTTGCAAACTAATGCATAGTATTTACTTTGTCTAACTGTATAAATACACTTCTCTGCCAGGACAATTAGAAGCCTGAATCATAGGGGAGTGTGTGTGCGTGTGGGCATGTGAGAGCGTGTGTGTGTATGTAAAGGTTCAATTTTATGACCTATGGGCTATAGTGTTAGAGAAGAGTTCTAATATCAAGGCCAAATGGATTATATTTTCAAATTTTCCATCAACTCTTAAAAATCATGCCAAATTTTAGTTTGTTGTCCTCTTTGGAACACATATTAATTTTTAGTTGAGTTTTCCCCTTGGAGTTTATAATTGCCTTTTCTTTTCTTGACATGCCTTGATATAATCTTTGAGAACTTCCATCCTCTTAACTACACTGTCAGTGCCTGGAGCCCTTCCTTTCCTAGACCCCTCTGTCCATAGCCCTTTACCGTCCCTCTTTTAGGTGGAATGTGACAGAGACCACTCCAGGGCTTGGCTGTCGTGCTTTCACTGGCTGTAACCAGCACAGTGCTTCCTTCCTTTTCTTTTTGTCTCACCTCTTTTTCTTAAATTCTCCTAATTCTTTAACTGCTGTATTGATGTATTATTGGCATAAAATAAACTGTGCATATTTCAAGTGTGTCATGTGATATGTCAACTATCGCCACCATAAGAATGGTGAACATAATGAACATTATCTTGTGTCCCTTGCCATCTCTCTGTTTTCTCTTCTGCCCTTCCATACCCATCCACTCAACCCATGTACAGGCAGCCGCCAACCTGTCTGTCTCTATAGATGACTTTAGATGTTCTAAACTTTTATATAAATGGAAAATTACATTATGTATCTTTTTGCCTGACTTCTTTCACTCAGCTTAATTATTCTGAGAATCATCCATGTTCTTACTTAAAAGAACAAGAATTTGTTCTTTTCTATTACTGAGGAGTATTCCGTTGTATGGTTAAGCAAAATTTATCCATTCATCTGTTGATGAACATTTTGTCCAGTTTGGGAAACATATAAAACTGTTATGAGTATTTCTGCACGAGTCTTATGATTCCATTTATCTTGGATAAACACTTGGCAGTGGAATGGTTGGATCACATGGTGAGTGTATATTTACTACTAACTTTGTAAGAAACTGTCAAACTGTTTTCCAGAGTAGTTGTACTGTTTTATATCCCCATCAGAAATCTTTTTAATTTTCGATATTCTAACAGAGGTATCTCATTGTGGTTTTAGTTTGCATTTTGTTAATGATGCATTATGCATTGTTATATGAATATTTGCCATTTTAAAAATGTGTTCTGCAATTTTTTTTTTTTTAATTTTTTTTTTTATGGACAGGGTCTTGCTCTGTCTGCTAGGCTGGAGTGCAATAATCATAGCTCACCACAAGCAGGAACTCCTGGTCTCAAGAGTTCTTCCTGCTTCATTCTCCTGAGTAGCTGGAACTACCAGCACATCTGGCTTGAGAATTTTTTTTTAAAAATTAATTTTGTTACATTTTATTTTATTTTATTGTGGTAAGAACAATGTGGTGAGATTTATCCTTTTATCAAATTTTTAAATGTACATTATTATTGGCTATAAGAAAAATGTTGTACATTAGATTGCTAGGTCTGACAAGTTCATAAACTCATCCCAGAAAAAATGCTACGTACCTTGTTGCTGAATATCAATACAGTCATCAGAAGGCCAAGGGGAATACTTCAAAGTTGACCACAGTGATACTTAGCAATGAGGTATGTAACACTTTTTCTAGGATGAGTTCTCAAACTTAATTTTATCTGACTTTATATGATTGCTTTTGTAATAATTTTATAAAGATATTGATTGATGATCCTTTATTTTTATTTATTTTAATTTTGTTGAATAGATATCCATATGTTCTGGCACTATTTTTTGTAAGATTATCTTTTCTCCAGTGAATTTTCTTTGACTTTTCAAAACTCAATTGACCATGGATGTATGAATGAATATATATCTGGATCTGCCATTTTTTTCCATTGACATGTTTGTTTTTATGCCAGCATTGTGCTGTCTCTATTACTGAAGCTTCACAATAAGCTTTTTTTTTTTTTGGAGACACAATCTCACTTTGTCACCCTTGGTAGAGTGCCCTGGTATTAGCTCACAGTATCCTCAGACTCTTGGGCTCAAGTGATCTTCTTGCCTCAGTCTCCCAAGTAGGTGAACTCTAGGCACCCACAACACCTGGTTTTTTGTTTTTTTTTTTTTTTTTTTTTTTAGATATGGGGTCTTGTTCTTGCTCAGGCTGGTCTTGAATTCCTGAAGTCAGGCAGTCCACCTGCCTGGGCCTCCCATACCTGGCCATTAGTTGTGCCTTTTAAGGAATTTGAACATTTAACTTAAGTTGTCAAATTTACTGGCAAAAGTTTTTCATAATATTAACTTATCTTTTTAATATCTGTAGAATCTCTAGTGATGTCACCTTTCTCATTCCTGATACCGTAATTTGTTATCTTTTACCTTCTTTTCCTGTTCAGTTAGGTTAGAGGTAGTTTATCCATTTTCTTCATCTTCTCAAAGAACCCATTATTTTTCTATTTCATTGATTACAGGCAGAATGGGGACCGAAGATCCCATTCTTGGCAGGGGAGAGAACCCCCAGAAAAAGGGAAAATTAAAAAGTAAGCTGAAAGCGTCAGAACAAAGAAAAGTCAGCTAATTTACCTTTAAGCTAGTATTGCTAAACTTCTTACCTGAACAAGTTTCTGGCCTTTCCTAAAACTCTGGCCTATTGGAGATACAGCTTATACAAATACACTGCTACGTCTGTGAACACTCTGAGGAAAGTAATGGCCATAGAAGAGACTGTGGCAAGTCCTAGAAAGAGATACATCTTCTAGGTTGTTTCCTGCCTATTATACAGACAAAGCAGATACCCATTGTGGAGATCTGCATTTGGCTGGGGCAGAGACCAAGGGAACAGCTCAAACCCTGAGATACAGACAGGCGGGCTGACATCCCTTATCACAGAGGAAAATCCTCTGTGGTGGAGGAAAATGCCTCTCTCCCACCGATTCCTCAGAGGAGGTTGATGCCGGTGGCCTTTTACTCCACAGTGAACTAGTGGAGTTTAACACCTCCCTAGGAATCTGTGTGTGTGACTCCAGACAGGAGGCTTCCCCCAAAGGCTCAAGTTTCAGATTCCTCAAAACTACTCATATCCTTAAAGTTAATAATAATAACAATAGGAGCTGATGTGCTCACTCAGAGAAACTGCGGGTATCTTTGTTCCCTCCGTCAGCTTACTACCTGGGCAAAGAGATTTGAATAAAAGCTGAGAGGGACAGAGATTGGGGGCCACTCGCCGGAGCCCACAAATGGGTGGAGGTCCCCTGAGCTCCCACCTTTGAAAATTCTATTCTGTGTCTCACGTCTCTTTATCGTCATTTCTCACTTTGTATTTCTTCAGTCAGCTGCACCAGTTACACAGGTCTTAGTGGACTCCGCCCCCGGGGTGGGACCCTAACAATGATTTTCAATCTGATCTTGTTTCTTTTCTCTGCTTAGTTTGGTTTCATCTGCTCTTCTTTTTCGAGTTTCTCTCTCTCTCTTTTTTTTTTGAGACAGGGTCTCACTCTGTTGTTCTGGGTAGAGTGCTGTGGCATCATAGCTCACAGCAACCTCAAACTCCTCAAGCAATCCTCTTGCCTCCGCCTCCCAAGTAGCTGAACTGCAGGCACCCGCCACAATGCCTGACTATATTTTTGAGACAGGGTCTCACTCTTGCTCCTAAGCTCAAGAGATCCACCCATATATGCCTCCCAGAGTGCTGAGATTATAGGCATGAACCACCACACTGGCCTTTTTTCTAGTTTCTTAAAGGTGTAACTTAGAACATTAACTTAAGACTTCTTCTTTCCTAATATAGGAGGATAGCACTATAAATTTCCCATAAATTTTTTTTGTTTTCATTTTCTTTTTCTTTTTTAATTGTTAAATCATAGCTGTGTACATTAGTGCAATCGCCTGTACCCATTCTAAGATGCGCCATAGATGTGGCCCCACCCATTACCCTCCCTCCACCAAAACTTCATTTTCATTCACTTAAAAATACTTAATAACTTCTCTTTTGGGCTCAGCACCCATAGCACAGTGTTTACAGTGCCAGCCACGTACACCAAGGCTGGCAGGTTTGAACCCAGCCCAGGCCAGCTTAATAACAATGACAACTGCAATAAAAAGTAGCCAGGCATTGTGGTGGATACCTGTAGTCCCAGCTACTTGGGAGGCTGAGGGAAGAGAATCGCTTAAGAGTTTGAGGTTGCTGTGAGCTGTGACGTCATGGCACTCTACCAAGGGCAGCATAGTGAAGACTCTGTCTCAAAAAAAATTTTCTCTGTTGATTTCTTCTTTTGCTTATGTATGTGTGTGTGTATTACAATTAGAAAAGATCATAAAGTTGGTTTTATTTAAAAAATGCAGGAATTGTTAAAAGACAGTAACATTGATATTCTCAAAAAAATGCTGGCAAACTATTTCAAAGGTGAGATATTGTTTAACACTTGAAATTCCAAAGAGAAAATATATTCCAAACTAATGTTTCTGTTTTCTTACAGAGTAATTGCTGAAAGGAACATGAAACACATGACTTTTGCCAATTGTCACTTACAAAAACATAAAGCGGATCATAATCTGGAGACACGGCTAGCGCCTCGGGCGGTTTCATGTTTAAGATTGATGTCTTGTCATATTGCTGAGGTGTGGAGTCCTGTTTTGGAAGGGCTAAAATGGTGGTGACTTCATCCTATATAAGGACCAAGAGCAGTGTGTTAGTCTCGATGCTGGGACAAGGGGGTAAAAGAGATCAATTCTTGAAGGAGGGGATGTGTTACCTCAGCTCCTTGCCTTAGGGCTCGAGCAAGCTTTTGAGGTATGTAACTTTTTGAACATCTGTGGGCAGAGAATGGCTGATACCTCTTAATTATATATTGTTGAGGAACCTGAAACGAAAGAAGAAGATTGAATACTCTTAAAAACCTGTTACCATTTGGTGGGATCTATATCTCAACAACAGCATTTCTGAGCTGCCTAATGTAAAAAAAAAAAGCACCACATTTTAGCCATCGGACTACAGCAATTGCTAGTTGGGACTGGCACTGGACAGACTTTAGTGCGTTGACTACATCCCCAGTCTGGGTTTCAGCACATATAAGCATTTATAATGACTCAACCACACCATGTGGCTGAACTGTAAAAGTATAACAAAATATTTTTATTTTCTTCTTTTTTTTGGCAGTTTTTGGCCGTGGCTGGGTTTCAACCTGCCACCTACAGCATATGGGGCAGACGCCTTACTCCGTTGAGCCACAGGCGCTGCCCAAAACATTTTTATTTTCAAAAACAGAAGTGGTCACATTCCTTGAGAAAGGCTAACTAGTTTTTGTCCACTTCATCTCACATTTCTTCTTGAAGTTTCTAACTTATGCAGTTTAGACAGCGTCCCTCATGCATCCTCAAAGACCCTACTTTCCATACACGACATTAGGAAAAACGAAACTGTTGTACCTCCCATATACTGTAAAATAATAGCAGAAAAATCCACATGGTATGCTACACACTGTAATCCAGAATAGAACAAAACTAATAAAATAATGCAATTCAAATTCAAGAAAATTTTGATCACATCATAAGAAAATCAATTAATTAATACTATGCAACACATACAGAAAATACTACGTAACAGATCTGACCTGCAAATTGAAGAAAGAATAAGACTGCTTGATTTGAACATCTAAAGATTTGATTGGGACTGGTCCAAGGCTATCAGGAGCCTAAAATGTGAAAAATAAAAAAAGGACAATCAACACTGAGAAAAAGTGTTTATGCTTCTATTTCCATTACCTTTTAAAACACTATAATGACTAGTTTCACTCTCTCTTTTCTTTTTTTTCCTTTTTTTTTTTTTTTTTTTTTTTTTTGAGACAGAGTCTCACTTTGTTGCCCTGGGATCATCATAGCTCACAGCAACCTCAACCTCCACAACACCTGGCTATTTTTAGAGATGGGGTCTCACTCTTGCTCAGGCTGATCTTGAATTTGTGAGCTCAAGCAAGCCGCCTGTCCTGGCCTCTCAGAGTGCTGCTGGGATTACAGGCATAAGCCACCGTGCCCCGGCCTTAGTTGCACTCTCAAAGCAACTCCTTCCATGACCACAGTTGCTACTTGTTTTTGTTGTTGTTGTTGTTTTTTAAAGACATACTCTCACTCTGTTGCCCTGGGTAGAGTGCTGTGGCATCATAGCTCACAACAACCTCAAACTCTTAGGCTCAAGTGATCCTCTTGCCTCAAACCTTCCAAGTAGCTGGGACTATGGGTGCCCACCACAAATACTGGCTAGTTTTTCTATTCTTAGTAGAGACACTCAAGTAGAGTAGAGACACTTACGCAGGATGATCTTGAATTCCTGAACTCAGGCGACTCACCGCCTTGGTCTCCCAGAGTGCTAGGATTACAGGCATGAGCCATTGCTCCTGGCCTCACAGTTGCTACTTGTTGAAGGCAGCCCTGGTCATCCACTTTTCTCCATCTCTTAGTGTATGTCATTTTTTTTTTTTTTTCCTTCTGTCATGGAGGCTGCAATGTGTCACCCAGACTCCTTTTCAGGCCTAAAAGATTTAGTCCTCCAGGTACTAGGAGTCTTTTCAATAGAAACAAATCTCAGGGTCAGCCCTTCTCAGGAGTTGCCTTGGCTGAAGGGAGCTGCCACAATCCAGGTCACGTATCCCTCCCAGGTAGCTCACCTCCAATGACAAATAGAAGCCAAGGTACAAGTGCTGTGTCCTTCTACCCATGCTGGCTTCAGAGCTCCTCATCTGACCACTGGAGGCTTTTGTTGAGATGGACTGAAATCCTGTTTCTCTCTCTGTCCAGTCCTGCCCTCTCCACTTGCCTTCCATAGGTGCTAATCCCCAACGCACTACCTAGAATCCCTCCGGCATGCTCATCTGCTTCAGATATTCCGAGAACCTGGAATGGTGCCTGGTATATGGTAGGCACTCAGTCCATCTAATCTCATACACCATCATTAAACTGATATAAGGAAATGTTAATATACCACCATTATAAGACATTTCTCAATTTCAAGGATGCTAAGTGTAAACCCCACATCTTAGAATTGATGAAATACAGTATTTGCTTTTTTTAATAGACGGGCATGGTGCCACCTCCTGCCTCCCAGCCTGACAGCACCTACCAAGTCATCAGCACCCTGAGAAGAACTGTGGGATGGGAAAGCAAATGGCAGCACATTCTTGGTCGACACGGAGAACTGGTTGCAACAGTCATCCTGACTGGCCTCCTGTAGGGGGAGTTTAGAGGAACTCTTCTCTGTGGGTTAAAAAACAAAACAAGACTTTTAGGGGGCTCTTTGGGTATTTTTATGGGAAACCACCATCTACAGTCGTGGATTTGCCATCCACCAAGCAGTGGGTGTCTGCCACGGGCCATTATTTGTAGGTATTTCTATGTTTTGCGTTACCATTGATCCTCACCTCAAACTCTTCTCAAATTTTTGAAAATTTTGCTTCATTTTTACTTTCAAAAAACCTATATTTCCTAACTGAAATATCTTGGATGAATTCAGCAAAGAAAAATGTTAAGGGAGTATACGATGATCTTTTACAAATATTTGCACATAATCCATAGGTAAATTTTACAATTGTTTTTGTAAAGAAGAGTTTCTTTATGAGAAACTTCAATACCAGAAATAAAAATAACATAGGAAGAAAAAAATCATTAAAATGCTACATTTTTGTTGTTGTTGTTGTTGGGGATTCATGGAACGTACAATAAGCCAGGTTACACTGATTGCATTTGTTAGGTAAAGTCCCTAAAATCTCAGAACTGCAGATGCTGGCATGGATGTGGAGAGAAGGGAACACTTTTACACTGCTGGTGGGACTGCAAACTAGTACAACCTTTTTGGAAGGAAGTATGGAGAACCCTCAAAGAACTTCAAGCTAGACCTCCCATTTGATCCTGCAATCCCATTATTGGGCATCTACCCAGGAGGAAAAAAATCCTTTTATCATAAGGACACTTGTACTAGAATGTTTATTGCAGCTCAATTTACGCTCGCCAAAATGTGGAAACAGCCTAAATGCCCACCAACCCAGGAATGGATTAACAAGCTTTGGTACATGTACACCATGAAATACAATTCAGCCATTAAAAAAAATGGACACTTTACATCCTTCGTATTAACCTGGCTGGAAGTGGAAGACATTATTCTTAGTAAAATGCTACCTGTTTTTAAAAATAAAATTCACATCTGGATCTTAGTGGACAGGCAGAGGAGAGGGTGATTGCTGTCTGGGAAGCAGGAGGGAGCTCATGCCAGCCTCAAGGGCTCAGGCCAGGGCAGGAGGAAGTGCCCAGAGGATCAGGGCCTGCTTTGGGTCTGCACTTGAACTTTAGATTGAAAAAATATATATCTATATAAATATATATGCATACTATATATATTTATGTATATATATACACATAATGTATATATAGTGAGAAGACGTATTTATGTGTGTGTGTATTATATATATATAATATATATATAATATATAGATATATATATCTAGATCTAGATATATATATCTAGATCTAGATATATATATATATCTAGATATATATATATCTAGATATATATATATCTAGATCTATATAGATATATATAAATAGATATATATATAGATATTATATATATATATAGATATAGATATAGATATAGTGAGAAGATGATGATATGGCTTTTGGGCTCTCAGAAGTCACTGAGAGTGGGTCTCCAACAGCCCCAGCCAACCTAAGCATCAGAGAATTGGAATTTCTTTAAACAGTAAAAATGATAAGAGATTTCAAAGTTTAATGAGCCAATGTTAGGCTGAGAAAATACCCAATTCAGCCAACAGCAGGTATAAATGATGACTACTCTAGCCTCTCTGGTGACAAGAGGAAGTAGAGGGCACCAAACAGGAGGTCAAGCTATGGACAAACATCCAAGGTCTAGGGCTGGTTGACCTTCTTTATTATCAACTGGGCAGGTATTCTGGCTAAACCTGGCACGGACAGCTGCTGCATGTCATAATAGGCTGAGTAAAGGTGCCTGAAGATGTCTACATCCCTTGCCCTGTAACCTGCAAGTAACAGGAACTTTGTAGATGTGATTAAGTCAAGGATCTTGAGATGGGGAGATTATTCTGGGTTATCCAGGTGGACTCTATGCAGTCAGAGGGTCTGCACAAGAGGGAGATAGGAGGGTCAACGTCAGAAAAGGAGATGTGATGACTGAAGCAATAGGTAAGAGGGACGTGAGGAAGGGGCCAGGAGCCAAGGAGTGCAGGTGGACCCCAGAAGCTGGAAAGGGTGAGGAAATGGGCTTTGCCCTGGGAACACAGCCCACTTGACCTCCAGATCAGTGACATAAGTGTTTTAAGTCATGTGGTTTGTGGTGATTTGTTACAGTAGCAATAGGGAACTAAAATGCACAATTCATAAAAATAGTTTATTTCTATACATCTATGTTCATTATAAAGAAACCGCCCGCTCACAGGAATGACCACTCTTGGCTTTGCTATACATGGCATCCATACTTTACCTTGTTCTGAGAATTGTTTTACTTGACTGATCTTTTTCATTACAGTGTTTCTGTCCATTTTGTGAATAGCAGTCAGCATTTTGAGTAATCGTCGGTGAACTATGATCTGGAATTGGAGAGTGTAATGATGTAAAATTATTAATCAATACATGCTCATTTTGGTATTCAAGCTAATTCACTTTCCCCAAATGCAACTAAGGGCTGACATGATCACTGTAAGTCTAATTCACAGAGAGGATGGCACACTGCCCTAGACTGAGGCCATAGGCACTTCAAGGCCTGGGCAATGTTGACTTGTCTGAATATGAAAAAGACCAGGTTGTTGTCTGGCCTTGTCCCATCCAATTTATGAGCCTTGATATTCTCAATTTCAAGAGTGGAAAAAAGGACTACATCATCCTCTTTTCTAAATATACTTGAATTGCTATTTTCAGAGTTGAAGGACAAACTACATAGGCAATTCTGTAGCAATAGGGCTGTGGATCAGGGCAATGCATACCACGAGCTTTGCAGTTAGAGCGGATGCTACTGCACGTGAGTGCTCTTGTGCCCAGAGCACCTCTTTCCACTTTATTCTGTGTAGGACTCTTTCACTTTGCTAATACCACGAAGCAGCTACTCTGTGCTCAGTTCCATCTGAGACATTGGGGATACTGTGAGAAGCCAATAAACACGCCCCCTGCACAGCGCTCACACTGAGTGTATGCACAGGGAGCTCGGGTAACAGGACAATAAACTCCTACACACCTAAACAAGGCAAACACCATGGAAAAAACAAAATGAGGAATGGGGTAAGTGCACGAGGGCAACTTACAGGACAACTGCAGGGCTGGAAGGATAGTGAGGGAAGGCTGCTGGGAGGTGAGATTCGAGGTGAGACTTGAATGACAAGGAGACAATGATTCTAATGTAAAGATCTTAGCAAGAGAATTCTGAGCAGAGGAGACAGCACCAAGATGCTAATGTAGGAACAAAGGAGACATTCTTACGGGACAGAGAAATCCAGCGTGACCTGGGAGCCTTTATAAAAATTGTGCATTTAATTCTAATTGTGAAATGAAGTCTTTAAAGGGTTTTGGCATCAGTGAGAGAGGGAGGTACTGTGATATGCCATCTGCAAGCTTTTCAGATGTTTCTCTGGCTGCTGTGCTGGGACTAGAAGCAGGGACACCTGTGGCAGTGGTCCAGGCAAAAGATGCTGGGTGTCTGAGCTGTGGCTGTAGCTGGGGAGACGTCAGGAAGTCACCAGGGTGGGGACATACTGGCACATAGAACTCACAGTACGTGCTGTGGAGCATGAAGAAGACCTGAGCCATCATTCAGAATAAAACACATCACTGCTGACATCCCTCTTTTCAAGCTGGAGGGACTGCTGCAGAGGGGCTAAGGTGGCCTCACTGGTGGCAGGCCACCCAGGCCAGTCTCTTGCTGCTGTCCGGCCACTGTCAATGGCTACGCTTTCCTCCCTCAGAGCGCAGCTTTGCACCGCCTCCTTCTGTTGCCTCCTTCCTTGCGCCAAGCATCTTGTAGCTGCCCCTATCCTGCACATATGTAGAGACCACCCAGGCAAAGCCTCACCCGGGACACTGGCTCTACGGGGTCTTGGAAGCTGGGGACGAGAATGCTGTGTTTGGAAGAAGACCAAGACTGGGACAATGCGGAGGACAGTAGGAAGCTGGAGATGTGTGGCTACAGCTGGACCGGGGGTTTCCTTACATCCCTGTTGACATTAGAGGCTTAGAAGTCTTCATTTTGTCTTGATAACAGGAAGATGCTGGAGGCTAGACATGTGCTCTGTGGGAGAGCAGCGTGAAGATGAGGAAGTTAGGCAGAGAGATGACACCTTTGAGGGCAAACCATGAGCTTGGATGTTAAAGAAAACACCTTCCAGGAATTCTCAATTATTCTCTCCAGAAGTAACTGATCAATGTCCCATTGTTCTAGAAAACAATTCTACTCCTAGATATATATACCCGAGAGAATTGAAAACACATGTCCACAAACTTAGACACAAATGTTCATAGGTGAAAACAAGCAAAACATCCATCAACTAAGGAATAAAGAAAAAGTCATCTATTCAAGACTATTATTCAGCCATAAAAAGAAATGAAGCACTGATACATTCTAAAACATCGTCAAAACTTGAAAATATTTTTTTGTTGTTTTTTTGAGACAGAGTTTCATTATGTCACCCTCAGTAGAATGCCATGGCGTCACAGCTCACAGCAACCTCAAACTCTTGGGCTTAAGTAATTCTCTTGCCTCAGCCTCCCAAGTAACTGGGACTGCAGGCACCTGGCTATTTTTTGTTATAGTTGTCATTGTTGTTTAGCCGACCGGGTCAGGTTTAAACACGCCACCCTTGGTGTACGTGGCTGGCACCATAACTACTGTGCTACAGGCACTGAGCCAAAACTTGAAAATATGTTAAGTGAAAGAAGCCGGTTACAAAAGGCCACATACTGAAATTTTTTTAATTTGTAGTTTTTTTAGAGACCTGGTCTGGCTATGCTGCCCAGGCTAGCGTGCAGGGGCTGTTCACAGGCACAATCCCACTACTGATCAGCAGGGGAGTTCTGAGCTGGGTCTGCTTCCAACCTGGGCCAACTCACCCCTCCCTAGGCAACCTAGTGACCCCCTGATTCCGGGAGGTCATCATATTGATATTGAACATAGCACAGACACCTGATGGATACAGCACACTACGGAGCAGAATTCCTGGACTAAAGTGATCTTCCCCGTCTAGAGTAGCTGGTTCTACAGGTACCTGCCACCCGGCCCAACCCAATACTTAAAGTGATGGATATGGTAACTACCCTGATTGGATCATTGTACACTGTGCCCCACAAATATGTACAATTATTATGTGTTAATTATAAATTTAAAAATTAACCAAGTTTTTATTTTTTAATTAATTAATTTATTTATTTTTGCATTTTTTGGCCAGGGCTGGGTTGGAACCTGCCACCTCTGGCATATGGGGCTGGTGCCCTACCCCTTTGAGCCACAGGCACCACCCCAATTAACCAAGTTTTTAAAAACCACTTATTGTATGATTCCATTCATAGCAAATGTCTAGAACAGGCAAATCCACAGAGACAGAAAGTAGATTAGTTATTGCCAGGGACTGGGAGATGGACGTGGTGACTGCTAGTGGGTCCTGAGTTTCTTTCTGAGGTGATAAAAATGTTCTAAAATTAGACAGCAATGATGGCTGCTCAACTCTGAATATACTAACGACTGGTACATTGTGCGTTTTACAAGGGTGAATTTTGTGGCCTGTGAATTGTATCTTAATAAAGATGTTATTAAAAAAAAAAAAAAAAAAAAAAACAACCCCAAAGCTTGATTTCCTCATGCTGATGAATAAACAAATCAAAATTTCGATCTAGGGCTGAGACTTACCTTGAGTGCTGCTTGTTGAAACCGTCTTTTTGCCCGGAACCTGCTGACCCAATTATTATTCATGAGTGGGTCAAAATTAGGATGAAATTCCTCGATTTCCTTTGAACAAAAAATACAGGCATATCTTACATTTGAACTTTAACTCCTGGAATTTAAATAAATTTAACTCTTGGCATTTAATAAAAATGTTTTTTAGACTTTTGTCCCAAATCAAGTTATTATTTATTTGTTCAGCCATTTAGTAAGCATTTATTAAGCACTTGTAGTGTATATAGCATTATAGGGAATACTTCTTGAGTTTGGGGCCAAGAATGAAAGATGGATTAGTGTTTTAAGCAACTTATAGACCAGAGCGGCACGTGTGGCTCAGTGAGTAAGGCGCCAGCCCCATATACCAAAGGTGGCGAGTTTGAACCTGGCCCCGGCCAAACTGTAACAAAAAATAGCCGGGCATTGTGGCGGGCACCTGTAGTCCCAGCTACTTGGGAGGCTGTGGCAAGAGAATCGCCTAAGCCCAAGAGCTGGAGGTTGCTGTGAGCTGTGACACCACAGGCTTCTACCAAGGGTGACAGAGTAAAACTCTGTCTCTCTCTCTCTAAAAAAAAAGAAACTTATAGACCAATTAGATGAGCTCCAGTAAACACATGTGACCCCCAGGGAAGAAGAAGAAAACCCCAGAGGAATCCATGCCATGTGGTAAGGAGGCCCGCTTAGGGCAGCCCTCGGGGGCCTGGGCACCAGCATGGAGGTCAGTAAATGGAGGAGGAGGAAACAACGGGGAGGAAAGGGTGCCCAGGGGTGTGGTGAGGTCAGCCAGAGCCCCAGGCACTGCAAGTTCTTGACTGGGAGAAAAACAAGAGGAAAAAGGCGTCAGAAATCCACCAGTCTCACACTGGCTTAGGCAGGCAGCCACAGAGAAGAGGTAGGAGGGGCAGCCCTAGGAACAAAACCCCACTGAATTGGGCACCGCCAGGCATGAAGGTTGGATTCTGGTCTGGCCTATGGAACAGCTACTGGTGAGACGGTGGCCAGATGGGATGTAGAGGAAGAGGGGAAGAGGAAAGGAGGGAGGCAATGCAGACTTGGCGAACTCAGCAGAGAAAAGTGAGAACGACAGAGATGGGGAAATTAGGGAGAGCTCTTTTCATTGTTCATATTAAAAATTGGAGTTTAAACCAGAAACTATTACACAACAGAGGATATTCAGTGGAGGGGATGCTATCTCCATTTTGCATTTGAGGACGCTGAGGTGGCACAGCTAAGAGGCCGGCCCCAGGTCCCATATCTGCCCCAGAGCTGGGAGCAGGACTCTGGCTTCTGACTTCTGGTTTTGAGGTAATGAACAGAGGTCCAGGAGCCCACCTTGAGGACTTGCAGACAGGGGCTCAGAGACTGAAGGGAAACACAAAAGGGGACCAAAAAAGAGAAAGTGGGGGGGGGGGTTGAGGGGGTTGGGGGAGCCACAGTGTACAACGCTGTTAATTTCAAGAGAAACGTTATTTACAAATTTTTATTCTTTACTTGTGAAGACATGATTTAAAAAAAAAAAAAAAACTCTCAAAATATAAGTATATTAAAAAATATTAAATATCTCTTGGTAAAAAGATTTCCATAGATTTTTTTTTTAGTGTTATTAAAAATTAGCATTTAAAGAGCAGCCAGTAATTAGATTCCAAATAAAGGAAATTTACTCACCTCTGCCAGATCCCGAATGACCCGTTTGTTGCTAACTTCTGTCTTGAGTCGCTGAAATTCGTCATCTAAAATAGGGTCTCCTCTATCTAACTGGGGTTTTAATCATCAAAATAATTAAAATTGAACACAAATGCAAAAGACACTATTTCTTTTTAAAACTGGTAGAAACCTGCTCAGTGGGTTGCCTAGATCTGCCCAGGGAGCTCCTGCTGGGAGTGCTAGAGAGGAGGGGATTGTTAAATTCCCCTCCTTAAAATGATTGTTAAATTCACATATGGTTTAGACCCAGGGAACTTGGATAGAAGTGCAAGCTCAATACCTTCTAAGTAAAGGATAGCTCTGGAAATTATTTCCAAGACACTTAAAGTTCACAGAAAGGATTTTAGGAAACTGTGCAATTATGGCAGTATATAGATTTCACTAAAAAGAAATTTAACGTCCCAAAGAAGTTGTAAGCTCCTCGGAGTTCATTATCCACGTCTCAGGTTTAAGGAAGGCACATGGTGATTCTTCCCCTTTCTTGGGTGCAGGAGTGGTCAGGTCTTTCTGGGCTGGAAGAGACCTGCCCCTTCCCTCAACAGAGGGATCCCGGCTCGTTCTCCATCCCCTCCTTCCTGCCTAATGGCTTCTGGGCTCTCTTTCCTATTCCCAGGAGCCACCAGGGATTCCTGGGCTGGGCTGGCTGGGTGTGGATCCGTGTCTACACAGCCTGCCCCTGTGGACAGAACACTGCCCCTCTGAAGGATGTGCTAGTGCTTGCCTATCTGCGGGCTCTACTGTCTGTGAAAACTAGCTTGGCTCTTAAGCACACCATTCCAAATCATTTGTAAAGGCCTAGTTGGAAGAAACCTATCCTGATCATGACATTAACACCCTATCCAGAAATAAGAGAGGTGTGTTATTGTCCCCAGGGTAGTGGGCTGTCTACCTCTGACTTACACATATCAGGAAGCTGATTTTGAGATTACACTTTAAGTTCAAAGTACAGATTTCATGGGGAGGACCCAGACCCCCCACCAACACCACCAAGAGTAAAATAAAACAGGGAATTTAAAGAAGAGACTGGCAAATAGAGCATTAGTGAGAATAGAGATAGCATAATATCTTTATTAAAACTCTATTTATGACAAACACTTCAGAATTTAATATTATTAAATAGTATTTGTCATCTCCCTAAGTTTTTGAGGGTTTGTACCATCCAGCTGTGATGCCAGCTCCCTCATTCCCCTCCTTTCTCTTTTTTCTTAGCTTTCTGCCACATGCCTTGGCTTTCAGGTGTTCCTTGCCACTGGGTCACCTGCCACAACTTAGCAGCCAGATGAAATCCCCAGGACACCAAGAATATGGTTCCTGCCACACTTACAGGGTCTCCAACATATCAGGGCCTCAGAAGTACCTGCTCATCCTCCCTGTCCCATGAGCGATGCTAAGGGTATGACTGTGCCTTTCCTACAAATGCTGGCAACCACAGCCTTAGCGCTCATGGTGACGTGATCGTGACATGCCTGTCAACTTCATCTTTTAAAAAGGTAGGAAATAGCATTGCATTGTAGAGTTGATGGAAAATACTTGATAGTTTGCTTTTAAAATAGCATGCAGAAAATCTGAACACACCGAGCTAAATTTAAATGCCAATATGCATAGTAACATGCGCCTTTTCTGTTGCTAGAAGCTAAGCTTCATTTTGTGGAACACTTTATTGATCTCAGTTATGTTGCTGAAATCTCAATAACCCGTCTCCCCATGGTGTCTCCTCCAGTATCTCAGCATCTCTTTTTACTTGTGAAATATAATGAAGACA
>CAUYPK010048384.1:0-26970 GCA_963574355.1 Loris lydekkerianus | reverse complement strand
TGATATCTCAAAGTAGTTTTGATGTTCGTTTCTCTGAGTATTAAAGATGATGAGCGTTTTTTTCATATGTCTGTAGGTTGTGCACCTGTCTTCTTCAGAGACGTTTCTCTTCAAGTCCCTTGCCCAGCCTGCGATGGGATCACTTGTTCTTTTCTGGCGTATATGTTTGAGTTCTCTGAGGATTCTGGTTATTAAACCTTTGTCAGAGACATAACCTGCAAATATCTTCTCCCATTCTGAGGGCTGTTTGCTTGCTTTACTTACTGTGTTCTTGGCTGTTCAGAAGCTTTTTAGTTTGATCAGGTCCCAGTAGTGTATTTTTCAAGGTGCTTCAATTGCCCGGGGAGTCCTCCTCATAAAATACTCACCCAGACCGATTTCTTCAAGGGTTTTCCCTGCACTCTCTTCTAGTATTGTTATAGTTTCATGTCTTAAGTTTAAATCTTTAATCCAGTGAGAGTCTATCTTAGTTAATGGTGAAAGGTGTGGGTCCAGTTTCAGTCTTCTACAGGTAATTAACACTTCATGCATTATTATGCTCTTAACAATTCGAACTTTCCAGCTTATTCTGGTTCTGATGGAATATCAGCTGACATCCTGTTGCAATTCAATCCAGTGGGTTAGGTACTCAGCTTACAGCCTGGAGGGATGTATAAACCTTCACTGAACAGATAGGGTAAGAAGTACATTTGGAAAGTGAGGAAGGACCATTGCTTGCTATTTCTAAAGATGTGAAATCCAAAAAGAGGACTAACATGAATTATACTAAGTATTTAAAATATGTCAGGTGACAATAGTAATAATTTATCTTCCAATAGGGCACTTTTTGAGATTAAAAGGTATAAACCGAGATTACCCAGGTAGAATATGTAGTCTCCCTAAAGCCATGCCAGGTACTGTGCTAGTGCTATAATTTGGGTGTTTTTTCCTTCCAAACTCATGTTGAGGTTTGATTTCAGTGTTGGAGGTGGGGGTCTAATGGGAGGTGTTTGGGTCATGAGGGCAGATCCTTCATGAATAGAATAATGCCCTCCCTCACAGGTGAGTTCTCACTCTGTTATTAATAGTTCTCTGGTTTAAAACCTGGCAACACCCCCTTCTCTCTTGCTTCCTTCTCCCACCATGTGATCTCTGCACTTGCTGCCTCCCTTTCACCTTCTGCCACAAGTGGAAGCAGCCCAATACCCTCACTAGAGGCATGTTCCCAGACTTGAACTTCTAGCTATCAGAATCATAAGCCAAACAAAACCCTTTTCTTTATAAATACCCAGTCTCAGGTATTTATTTATAGTGACACATGATGAACTTATAATATTTTATTTAATTGCTGAACTGACTGCTTTCAGGTAAGAGTAAATATTATTATTCTTATTTTTGCACCTGGGAAAATCAGGCTCACAAGAGGTTAATTAACATGCCCTCAAACCACACCATAGTTGGTGAGCAGAAGAATTGGGATGCAGACTCAGGGCTCTGATTCCAAAGCTCCTGCCTTTGTCACTGACCTTTTCAGTGCTAAGCTCTGAGGACTTCTCTCCATTCAATCTCCTTTGCTCATCTGCTTCCCATTACTGTTAAAACAGTACTAATGAATATTTTCAGACATACAAAAAGGTGTAGTGACCATAAAAAGCCCATATACCACTGCTCAGCTTGAGAAATAAAACACACAAATCTACTTGCAGTCCTTGGTTTATCATTTCCCAATCTCCAGAGAGGTAGGAATTATCATGAAGTTGGTTTTGTAATTTCCATGTAATCCTTTCTACTATTAAAGCACATGGATGCACCCATAAAGGGCATGCAGTCTGGTTTTGCAGACTTTTAAATTTGGGTAAATGATGGTATGCTGTGTACAATCTTCTGCAATACCCCACACTCAATAGTGGGGAATCCGTGGGTTATTCATATTTAGAGCTATGTACTATTACACTGTGTGTCCTATTACATAGTAGTTGACCAATGACTAATGAAAGTAATTCTGATTGCTCACTATTCCAAACAAACTTCTTGTACATCTGTCCTCATAAACAATCTGCAATAGTTCTGTAGCGTGTAGACCCAGGAGTGGGATTGTTGGGCATAAATGTTTGTATACCTTTAACTTCCCTAGATATTACAACATGGCTCTCCAGAGTTATTTCGGCAGTTTAGTCTCTCACCAGCATCATTTGTGACTTAGGATTACTCCATATCCTCACCAACCATTGATGTGATCAGACGTCTTTCTTTTTGTAGTAGTGTCTTGAGTAATAATTTGAAACAGTATTATATTGTGGTTTGAATTTTTATTTCTCTATATTTCCCTTATTACCCCAATTCCTGGAGAGACTGACCTTCCTTTCATACGTTGATTGGCTGTTTGAGCTCTCTCCTCAAGGTAGTAGCAGCTCTTCCCTTTCATCTCACCACTCTTCAACCCCTCTGGGCTCATCTTTTCTTAAGAAAGTTGCTTTTGCAAGAAAAAGTCATTATTCTTTCCTACCACCCCACTGCAAGTTATATTTCTTCCTGAAGACATGTTATGATTTAAATGTTATACTGTCAATTATTCTGGAGAAAGTGGCAAGAGATGATATAAATAAGGAAGAGGTGATGTTACAAATGTCCCACAATCTTATAAAATTCTTACTTTCAAAAACTGCACTTCTAGACTTTTCTCCTACTGGGGTCTTTGGACCAGGACCATCGTCATATTCATTTAAGGTTCAAAAATTCTCTATGAGAGAATTTAAATGCATATTTTCATTTTGCTCATGACCTTAAAATTATATTAACATAAGCATTTTCTGGACCATCTTGTTTTTTAGCACTGCCATGTGATTAGAGTTCCTACATTTCTGATCTTATAAACATCTTGGTGCCACAGGAGACCACTGAACAGGAGTAGACCTAATGGGTCTCACTGTTAAGATGTTATGGTTCAAATAATAGAATGCCTACCTAATGGTGGCTTTAAAAAGGGACATTTCCTGCCATATATCAATAAGCCCAGAGGTAGGTAGTTCTAGGACTGGTTCAGAGATATTTATCATCAGTACCCAGCTTCTTTCTACCCTTCTATTTTGCCATCTGACCCATATGCATATTGGGTTTCCAAAGTCTCCTCAGCTTCCTTTCTCCCATAGTTTCAAGAGAATTATTCCAGGCAACCCATACTCACATAACCAAATTAAAGGGCAGGAAGCCAGGATGGGGCTATAGAGTACTCACTAGGAAGAAGAGAAAATCTTCCCCTAGAAGTATCTCAACAGGCTTTTTTTTAATTTGAAAATATTAATGGGGTACAAATCTTTTTGTTGCACGCATAGCTTTTATAATGTTTTAAGTCAGGGCTATTAGTGTGCCCATCACTCAAATAGTGTTCATTATACCTGTTAGGTAGGAGAAAGATTTCCCCGTCTCTCCTCCCCTCTTCTTGATTCCCAACAACTTTGGAGACTTTTCTTTATACTCATACTGGTCACAAGGCCACTCCTAGCTGCAAAGGAAGCTGAAAGTCTTCAGTATCTGCATCATTAGCCTCTATGACAGAAGACAAGCTCTGCTCATGTGAAGGTTGGAGAAATGGTTTCTGGGTATGTAAATAATGAATTGGTGCCAATTTAAAGTTATGGGCTGTCAACACATACTGTAAAAGTTGTGTGATGTAATAAGTAGAGAAAACGATGAAGTAAATTTAATCACATCTGGGACATGTTGTCATAGGCAAGCCCAACTCTTTTTCCTGTGCATAGTTTCAGTAAAGCAGCATCTTCTCTTCTTTACCTGCCCCTCCCAACACCCACAGACTCATTCTTTGGTAGCATATAGGGCACTGATGTGTTTATGCAGTCCAAGTCCATGACTCAATTACTTTGAAGAAATAAACAGTGACTGCCATGTTCCTCCTACCTTCCCCAAGCTGCTCAGCTCCTCTCCCTGGGCTCTGTGAACCCAGGATTATGTTTACACGTGAACTTTTTCCAGCAACCCTGGTTCTCACCTGGCTTTTGTTGCCATTAAGGTGGCATCTTGCTTGCCACTTAATTGCCATTAAGATATTTCTTCCTGAGGACTTCATATGTGTCCCTGTCAGAGAATGCCTTTCATGAAGAGAGAAGAGGTACACAGGAGAAAAAGCATGAGCTTTAGAGTCAGGCAGCATGATGCCAAAATCCTGGCTTCAATATTACAGACTTTGATAGAATAATAGGGTAATATTAGAAGTAACTTTATGCTAGCAACTTTAGATGAAATTGACAAATTGAAAGACTCAAATGGCAAAAACTGACTGAAGAAGAAACAGAAAAATCTAGGGAGTCCTATTTTTTAGTAAAGAGATTGAATTAGTAATAAATAAAAATAAAACTTTCCTGTAGAAAAAAAAACAGGAAAAAATAATAGCAATCCCCTACAAACTCTTTCAGAAGATAAAGAGGAAGGAATACTTCCCACATCTTTTTATGAGGACAGCATTATCTAACACCAAATTCAAAGACATAACAAGAAGCGAAACTACAGGCTATCTCTCACGAATATAGTCACAAAAATCCTTAACAAATTATTAGCAAATTACATGCAGCAATATATAAAAAGGCTAATACCCTGAGGCCTAGTGTGGTTTGTATATACGATATAGGATTAGCCTAACAATTCAAAAATCAATATAATTTATCATATTAACAGAATAAAGAATACCATATGTTTAGCTAAACACATGCAGAAAATACATTTGATAAAATTAAGCACTCATGTATGATTTTAAAAAAAAGTCTCAGCAAGCTAGAAATAAATGGGGAATTACTTAACCTAATAAATGGTATCTATGAAAAATTTAGAGCTAACGCTGTACTTGATAGTAAAATATTGCATGCTTTTCTGCTAATATTAAGAACATGGCAAAGATGTTCTTTCTTAACACACTTATTCAACATTGAACTTGGGCATCTTGGCTAGTGCAATAAGGCAAGAAAAAAAATAAAAGGCCTATGTATAAGAAATGAATACATAAAAGTGTCCTTATTTGCATAGAACATAACCTGTACTTAGAAAATCCTAAGTCTATCAAAAAGCTATAATATCAGCAGAAAAACTTACACACAAATGTTCAAATGAACTTTTTTCATACTTGCCAAAAACTGAGAAAATTATGTGTCTATCAACAGGTGAATGGGTAAATAAGTATTCAACAATAAAACGAGACCAACAATTGATACATATAAAAACATAGATAAATTCTGAAAAATAATATGCTGAGTAAAGAAAAACACGAAGGAAATATATCCTATGACTCCCTTTTGTGAAATGCTAAGCAAGACAAATCTTATCAACAGTGAATAAGGCAGGCTCAGCACTGTAGCTCAAGCAGCTAAGGCGTCAGCCACATACACCAGAGCTGGTGGGTTTGAATCCAGCCTGGACCTGCCAAACGACAATGACAACTACAATCAAAAAATAGATGGGCATTGTGGTGGGTGCCTGTAGTCCCAGCTACTAGGGAGGCTGAGACAAGAGAATCACTTAAGCCCAGGAGTCGGAGGTTGCTGTGAGCTGTGGTGCCATGGCACTCTACCCAGGGTGACAGCTTGAAGCTCTCTCTCAAAAAAAAAATAAGAAAAAAAGGTGAATAAAGCAGATTCATGTTTTCCTGGGGATAAAATGAGAACTGATTGGGCAGCGCCTGTGGCTCAAAGGGGTAGGGCACCAGCCCCATATGCCAGAGGTGGCGGGTTCAAACCCAGTCCTGGCCAAAAACAGCAAAAAGAAAGAAAGAAAGAAAGAAAGAAAGAAAGAAAGAAAGAAAGAAAGAAAGAAAGAAAGAAAGAAAGAAAGAAAGAAAGAAAGAAAGAAAGAAAGAGAGAAAGAAAGAGATTGTGTAGAGGTAGGGGGCAGGGGAGACCTTGGGGATTATGAATATACAGGACATATTCCATATCTCGATTACAGTGATATTGCGTGGATGTCTACATTCATCAAAACTCATCACACTATACATTTAAAATGTGTACATTTTATTGTTTGGAAATTATATCTCAGCAAAGTTGATTTTCAAAAATATTCTGTCCTCTTTATTTATAGAGTGGCCTAGACAAGCTAATTCAGCTCTCAGAATCACAATTTCATAAAATGGTTATAGTATTTACTTTGCAGATTTGCTGTGATGATCTAAGTAAGCATGAGTGATGTAAGTCTGGTACTTACAACAGAGTAAACAAGCACTAAATTACTATTAATAAGTGATATTTGAAAATTCAAAGAGATAAATCTTTAATGGGGCTTCAGTTGTGACAAGAAGTGTGGAAAATGTATTAAGGCAGGAACTTATGGTCAGTGTTCCTCAAAATGGCCATTTCCCCCCTAATTCCTCCAAGCTAACCCTGGGTTTGTAACTTAAATTATATGATCTTATATTTTTAAAAAACTTTATTTCATTTGACTCCCAAAGCCATCTTTGCAAACAGGTAGATCATCAACCATATGAACTCTGTAAAGTGCAGAAAATTAAAGTGACTTGACAAAGGTCCCACAGCTCAACCAAGTCAATAACCGAGAGTAGTATATTATTCGGAGGAGATGAGAGGGAGCAGGGAGAGTTGTGGAGGGGAGCTCTGTCTTTGCAGAACATCAGAACAATCGCTCTGTTTGAAACACTTTA
Source organism: Loris lydekkerianus (assembly GCA_963574355.1). Classification (NCBI taxonomy): domain Eukaryota; kingdom Metazoa; phylum Chordata; class Mammalia; order Primates; family Lorisidae; genus Loris; species Loris lydekkerianus. The sequence goes on along the minus strand of CAUYPK010048384.1, from coordinate 20,333 downwards.
TTGAGATGAGACCCCATGCCCAAGGTCACAGAGAAAATTAGTGGCAGAATGAGTTGTCTCCTAAATCTCAGCTTAGGGTGTTCTTCCTGCACCCCTGGCCTCCCTCTCTCCCTTGGAAATGGTGATGGACCTGGTATTTGCCCTTGACTTTCAACAGGACTTAACAGTACAACGTGCTGTCCTCGCATGCATGTTTTCCTTGTCTTGTCTGGGCAGTGTGGTCCTCTCTCTCCCCTGCACACTCTTTCCAGGACAAACAGCTAGAGATGATGAAGGTCAGTGGGCAGTGGGCCCAGCTATTCTGGCCAGGGAAGATGCCCTGGTCTTGGCCACCCTGGGAGGCAGGGCAGGAGGGACAGGGTAATTAATTTCTATGCATATCATTGCCAGGATCACTTACTGATCTGAGGAGGGAGATTAGAGATGTCACCCTATAAATTGAGTCAGACCTTCAGCTCAGTCCTTGGCTGGCAGTTTTACACGGTGCCTGACATGGTAACAAACACAGGGTACAAAAAGGCAGCAAGTCCCCTGGGTGATGGACAGGGGGAATTGGCCCAATAAATTGTTCCCCGTAAAAAGCCATGTTTCCCTCATTAAAAGGCAGTGAATTCTCTATTGCTTTTCATTAGCTCTGGCCTTGCTAGACATGAGGTGTAATTGACAGTGTGGTTACAGAAGGTGGGCCCCTGAGGTGGGGAAGACAAAGGGGCTGAAGAGATTCTTATTTATTAAGGTGGAGCTGACAGGCGGCTGTTTAATAAGTTTTTGTCATGGGGCTGGGAGGTGGGAGAGTGGTTGGATCCTCTGAGGGTTGCTCCAAGGGCACTCACCCCACCCAGGAGGATAAAAGCTGGTCAGACACTGGGGAGAAGGGGAAGCCTCCACACAGGGGCAGAGGGTGCCCTGGAGCACTGGGGTGGGGAGGAAGGCCACTCACAGCTGTCACTTCCCAGCCACCTTGGTGGGGGATTCCATGAACACTCGACTGAGGCAAAGTCCTGGGGTCAGGTTCTGGATTTGTCAGTAACCAGCCCACTATGCAACCCTGGAAAAGTTGCTACATCCTTCTGCGTTTCTGTTCTTTCATCTGAAAAATGGGAAGAATGGGACCAAGTGGAAGTTGCTCTCTGCAAAGGCGCTTAAGGAATGAGTTGAAAACACTACATACACACTTCTGGTCCCTGAAACCATTTTATTTTCTTAGTATAAGCACTTCTTTTTTGTTTCATGGGTTACAATTCTTTCCTTTCTCTATTGTTTTGATGGTCACCTTGTCCCAGGTATGGCCCTGGGAGCCGCAGGCAGCCTCCTGTGTCTCCTCATAGGCCACCTGATTCTTGTGGCCCTTCCTCTCATTCCCACACAACAAGACGCTTCAGGCTCATCTGAAACATCTGTGTTTCCCACACCTCAGCCCTGGTCCCTTCCCACACCTCAGCCCTGGTCCCCAAAACAAAACAACTCTGATGGGAGCTGCCACTGCACATTTCAGAGTGGGGCATAGACCCCTGATGTAAGACTCAGCCCCACACACCTCAGGATGTAAAAGCATAGAAGTCAAACAGGTATAGTGGCTTAAGCCAGTAATCCCAGCACTTTGGGAGGTAGAGATGGGAGGATCACTTGAGCCCAGGAGTTCAAGTCCAGCCTGGGCAATACAGTGAGATCCCATCATCTCAAAAATGTTGAAAATTAGCCAAGTGTGGTAGTATGCACTTTTAGTCCCAGCTACTTAGGAAACTGAACCAGGGGCTTGCTTGATCCCAGAAGTTCAAGGCCATTGTACTCTATCCTTGGCAATAGAGCAAGACCCTGTCTCAAAAAAAGAAAAAAAACGAAAGAAAGAAAGAAAGAAAGAAAGAAAGAAAGAAAGAAAGAAAGAAAGAAAGAAAGAAAGAAAGAAAAGAAAAATTCACAAAGTGGCAAAAAATTGTTTTGGAGAACATGGAGACCAAGAGCAGTGGCTATGTTAAGACACCCCCCCCCCCCCCATGGACAGGCAGAAGGTGTGCTGTCCCTTCACTGAGGAGGACACCTGGAGAGTCATGTCCTCTGCAGTTAGAGGCACACGGGCTGCTACGTGACACATGCCTGAGCAGACACACACAGGAGGCCACACTCCCAGCCCAGGTGATGGGGAGGTGAAAATTGTAATTCACCTGTCTGCACAGAAGCTTCCCACCATGCCCCACCCGAGGGCAGCTTTCCTGTGGGGCCAGGTGTGACCCCTATAGGAGAGAGACCCCCTGAGTTCTTTTGAAATCCTGCCCTAGAGGACATATATACCAACAGGGTGAGGCTAGCAGGGAGCAGGAGTGTGGTCTTAGCACATGGGGAGGTGTGCATGGCCCCTGGACACCTGCTCAAATGCATCACCCTCATAAGTGCAGTCAAGGGTTCCTGTGGGACCTTGACAAAAATGTCCCTGAGAAGAATAATCAGTTCTCAACGTGACTCAGAAGAGGTCAGTATGAAGCATGGTTCCCTGCAGGGAAAAGCAAAGTCCCTTTACGCTGGTTCCAGAGCAGTAAGAAACAGAGAAGACGCCAGCAACTCCCCCACCCCGCCCCACCCCACAATCCCAGCTGCTAGAGCCTCCTGGGCTGTGGGAGGGGAGAAGATGGAGAATTATTCTCCTGAACTTGTTTTTTCTTTTTGCATTTTGGTATATATATTTTTTAATTTCAGAATATTACAGGGGTACACACATTTTGGTTACATAGTTTGTTTTGTACATGTCAGTTCAGAGTTACAAGTAGTCATTTTAATTACTATTATGAGATTATTCTTCTGACTGGACGGGGCAGACTTACAACTATTTTCAATTAAACAAATTGATGAATTGGTTTCCTAGGCTACTGGTACAAAGTACTACATAGTGGACAGAAGAAATTGATGGTCTCACCATTCTGGGGGCCAGAAGTCCAAAGTCAAGGCACCAAGAAGGCCAGGCTCCGTCCGAAGGTGCTCTGGGAGGGTTTGTTCCAGACCTCTCTGCTGGCTTCTGGCAGCTTCAGTAGCTCCTTGGCTTATAATTGGCCAGCTTCTCTTTGTGTCTCTTTACATTATTTTCCCTCTGTTCATGTCTCCCTTGGTGTCCAAATTTCCCCTTTATATAAGAACACCAGTCATATTAGTTTAGGGGTCACCCCAATGACCTCATCTTAACTTGATCATCTGCAAAGGCCCTATTTCCAAATAAGTGCTCAGAAGTACTGGGGTTAGGATTTCAACACCTTTCAGTGGACACAGTCTAACCATGAACACTCGTTGTTCAGCAAACCCTTCCTTCTTGAGCACCTGCTATGTGTTAAATCCTTAGGTAAACAAGCACAAAATCACAAATAGAATCAGGGCCCTGAGCATGTGACTTGATCTGGAAAACCAGAAAGCAGGGATTGAGCTGTCTGTTCGAGGGGCATCCCAAGCATGGCATGGGGAGGTGCTAAGTCTTGAAGAAGAGCAATACATGTACCTGAGGACAGGGGAGGCTGAGGACAGGGCAGGGTGCACACAGTAAGAGCCCAGGCTTACCTGTTCAGGACAAGAATTTCACAGATACAACCCACAGATTCTTGAGACAGAGTACTTGATGATCCATCTATTTTTTCCCCCAAATAACTTATCCTCTTCCTGTGTGGCTGTCCAGATGATGGATGGAGCCCAGGAAATTGGATAGAAAGCCATTTCCCCACAGTAAAGAGCTCTCTGGTTCCTCTTTGAGCTTTCTGGTTCCCATTTTCCTCTTTTTCCTCCTCCACCAGGGAGCTCAGGGATGGTCCGATGCCTGGCACTCCACGCCTTGTTGTCCTCAGAAGAAATACAGGCAAAATGGGAGCCTTAAAATTAAGTAGCATGGAGTGTCCGATAATTAATTTGATTCTATACCCATTGTTTATTTACTATAACTTTAAAACTACATTAAGAAGGCAGAACCAAGCAGCAGAGCATTAAAATGAGCTGGAAGCTTTCCAAGTGAAGGCCAGGAATTAGCAAATTGGTCAGATGTGCAGGATGGCTCCAACTAAGATGTAATCAAGAAGCCACACTCCTGGCTCGGCACCTGTAGCTCAACCGACGAAGGTGCCAGCCACATACACCAAAGCTGGTGGGTTCAAAGCCAGCCCAGCTGCCAAACAACAGTGACATCTACAACCAAAAAAAATAGCCTGTAGTCCCAGCTACTTGGGAGGCAGAGGCAGGAGAATTGCTTAAGCCCAGGAGTTGGAGGTTGCTATGACCTGTGATGCCATGGCACTCTACCCAGGGCAACAGCTTGAGGCTCTGTCTCAAAAAAAAAAAAAGAAAAAGAAGCAGCCACACTTCTGATGGCTCATCAGCAAGAAACACCACCTGAAAGTATTCGATTTCCTGACCCCTGGGCTGCAACATGACCTGGGGCCCCTGAGCAGCTAAAGTGAGGTACATTAGGCATAGACCTCCAAAGAGGCTATGCTGGGCTCAACGGCTCTGTGCTGCTTCCCCATCCAGATGCCATTTGCTCCACGTTGCTTGCTGCCATCTGGGAGGAGGACCTTAAAAAGCCACTTGGGCCTAGTCTCACCTCTAGAGGTGAAGTGCCAGCATGAGGCAGAGCTGCCACGGTTAGCAAGGGCTCAGTGCCTATGCCAGAGCCATTTGTCTGTTGCTGTCCCGCCTCTGCAGATTCTGTCGCTTTCCTGAATCTGACCCTCTTATGAGCTTCCTGATCACCATCTCCCTAAACCCTACACACCACTTCCACCTGGCCTTCCTGTGCCCTCCCCAGGACTCTCAAGGACCCTGACCACAGACCCAGGTCTTAACCTCCACTCATTCCCCTCTGACGTCTAACTGTGACATTTTGACTTTTTGAGCCTTAAGGCCCAGCCCACCTCCTGGTATCTGGGACTCAGACAGCGTGGCTGCCTGGAGTCTGACTCACAACCTTGTCATCAGGTTCAGAGCCCTGAACTCAGTCAGCCCCACCCCCCACCTCACTTCCCTCTTGACCTCCTGCTTCCAGCCTTCCCTACCTGTTCCCCGGCTTCTCACCTGCTTTCACAACCTGCTGCCCTTAGACCTGCTGTGCCTAGTCTTTGTCCAGAGCAGCTGTGTCCTTCCTGGTCCTCAAGCTCTGCCATTTGACAATGCCCTTCCCTTTCCTACTACAAATGCTCAGCCTCAAGCCTGCATTTCATTCCATCAAAGTCCAAAGCCCCCTGTCTCAGGTTAGCCCAATAGCTGGTTCCCAGGACAATGCCATTGTGGGGCCTGGACACAGCTAAGCACTGAGGGCCTCACTGTTTGGCAGCAGGGCCTCCTGTGACTCGGCTCCCGGGTGCAGGTGTGAGCCCACTCCAGTGCCCAAGCCCCACTCTGGCCATGCTGGTGCAGACTGACCTGTTGCTCATCAGCATGTGCTCACGCTGCTGCCTTCTTTCTATTGGCCACAACTTGTGTTCAATCTCTGCCCACAGAGGCCTCGCCCCCACCCCAGGAGGTCCATGTTTCCCCATCCCCAGGTCTGCCCAGTCTAGACAACCAACTCAGCAATAATATTTAGTGAAAACAAGTCTTTTCTAATGACCAATTTCTATGCCATTTATCAATACAGCCATAGTATTGAACTAAAGTGATGGAAAATGTCATAGAAAAACAATTGGCCAATTGATTTCTTTCTGCCTCTGATATAATTAGAGCACAATAGAAGGTCACATATGATCAAAGGCTAGATCATGTGTTAAGGTCTCTGACTGGCAAAAGAATGAAGAGACGGAAGAGAAATCAGCATGGGCTTCACTGGACAGATGCAGTTTTACAGGAGAGGATTTGAGGGACATTATTTACTATCTGTGCAATTAGGGACAGGGTCCTTAGTCTGTGTTTTTTTTCACCACCTGAAATAGGACTAACATTATTAACTCATGCAAGGATATGAAACTAAAGGAATTTTTATACAAATGTATCAATTCATCAGCCATTTAAACATTTATTGAGTATCTTCTGTGCCCCAGGCAAGTACTGGGCACTGGGGTCATAAAGATGAATAAGACACAGTTGATGAAAAGATTTGCAATCTGGAGGGGAGGAAGACAGACACTTAGAGAGTCATTTGTGTCCGTGTGAGGCTAGAGATATACAAAGGGTATTATTGGAGCACACAGGAGGGGCATGGAAAGCAGAGATGAGTGGGAAGGCCTTTCTGGAGGTGACGATAACTGAAAGAATAAATGTGGCTTAGTCAGAACAAAGGAGATGGAAGAGCTTTCCAGACAGAAGGAGCAGCATGAACAGAGGCATGTGGTGGGGGAACAAGTCAGGGAGAAGGCATGCTCTGTGTGTGTGTCTACATGTGTGCACGCGTGCGTGCGCTTGCCCGCACATAGCAGAAACCATCAGAGTTCTTATTTAGAGTGTAAGCTTAAAGGCAGAAAATAATGATGGATCAGCCCAAAGATATGGAGAGTCTTAAGTCACATATCGAGAAGCTGGACATTTACTCACTCCATAAGAAATGGGAAATCAACTGATACTTTAAGCAGAGGAGCAACATGGTCATGTTTGGTGCCAGGAAGGACACTAGGCTGGAGGATGGAGGAAAGCTTGAGAGGAAGCAGACCTTCCAGCAGGGAAATGAGTGAAAGGGCCAAGCCATGATGCAGCTCCTGAGCAGGTGAGGGCCTGAGAGCCTGGTTGTAGGTCAGAAGACAGCACAGCACAGCACAAGGATGAAAAATACAGAGAAGCATGTAGGAGCCACTTGGGACACGGTGACAAAATTAACTTCACTGTAACTGGAGTACCAGAGCACAGAAGATCTTTACAGCACAAGAAAAGAAAAGAAATATTCCCTTCCAAAAGCAGCAGTAAGACTTATAGCCAACTTCTTGACAGAAATAATGGAAGGCAGGAGACAAGAAAGGATAGATTCAGTATCCTAAAAGAAAACAACTACCAACACAAAATTCCTAAGCAAAGATGGAAAAGGGCTTTCTGCTTCCTGGTGGGATACATTAGCTTAAGGCAGACCAGAATTTCTGCCAAGAACAACTAGCAGGACCAGATGAAACAGAGAAATTATTCATCTGAAGGCACTGAAGATCTGCTGAGGAAGTGAGGACTGGAGGGGCTACAAGTTCTGGATAGAGAGGAAATCTGGAGAGGGTAAGCTGACTTTCTAGCCAGCGGAAATCTGAGAATGGGGCTTTGCACCAGTGGCTGCTGGTGGGTACCAGGGAACACACCAGGGCTTTGGGTGGAAATTTGGAGGCTTTTGATCTGCGGAGCTCTTCACCTGCACAGCTTTAAGCAAAACCTCCTGCTGCAGAGCAGAGGGGTAAGGCCTTGGCTTCCTAATGCTGGCGGTGATGCCGTTTAAAACCCTGCTGGCTACCGCAGGCCAGGAAGGATGGGGCTGGATCCCTGCTCTCTGTCCTGGCCAGCTTTCCCTGGAGCTCAGGTGGACAGCATTAGTCCTGGTCTGCCTTAGAAGTGGCTTAGCTAGTCTAATTTAACGAGACAGGGAAGTTTAGAACCAGACCTGGGAGTGCAAGAGAAGGGCTGATTGCAGACACTAGCCTCACCGGGGCCAGGTGAGGCCACAGTCAAGGAAAGTCCAGGGATCTGAAACCTCACCTCTTATTCTGCAGACTGAATTCATGGCTTGAGATGAATTGGTTGAGAGTTTTCATTCCAGTTCTTTGCTCATTATCCTTTTCTTCTTGCCTGGAGAATCTTTCCAAACCACTTCTCCCCCTCTACCTGCCCATTATCTCCCCTGCCAGCCCTGCCACCACCATGAGGTCATCTGTGTTCAACACAGAGCCCTTCCTTAACACCATCAGACCACCTAATGTTGGTCACAAGCTCCCTTGTGCAGTTGGCATGCAGCCCCCTGGGACAGTTCCCAACTACTCTATCGGACCATAAGCTCCTTGAGGGCAGAGAGCCCCAGGGTAGAGTCTGCACCGACTACCTGTCTGGTACAGGTAGAGAGAATAAGGGTAGTATTCTCAAGAGCCAAAAAGAATATGAGTTGTCAAAGTCAAAACAAACTTAAAAATCTCAGATCTTGAGGGCAAATGTCCTGGATTTTCATCTCCCCATTTCCATTGTCCTCACCCTCTAGAGTCTCACTCACAGAAAGTAATTGTTGAATGAATGAAACCATTTTCTCTAGCTGTCATCATAAAGGGACTGATCAGGGTTCCCTGTCTTCTTTTTCTTTCTCACCAGCCTCAGAGAGAACCTAGACCTTGGTCTTAACTTTAGGAATCTAAACCTTCTCTCTCTTAAAAAACAAAAATGGACCTTCCTATATACCAAAAACCTTGCATGTGTTTTTTGAAGGTTCATAGAGCACTGATTTGTCCATAGAGCAAATTACATCACCCATGCAGTGGCTTTTTTGACACTCTGCATTCTATAGAGTGGGATAGGGGTTGTCCATCAAGAATCAACTCCCATCAGTGAGGGCACCTGAAGCCACAGACACTCCCCTCTGGGGAGAATCAAAGGAATGTGATCATTTCTAGCCCACTCAGGTGTCACATGTGATTGATAAACTGGCCATTTATAATCTTGGGCAAGTCATTGGACCTCAGTTTCCTCATTAAAAAAAGAAAAAAATACTTAGGTGACCAAGACAAAAAGGAGCATCCATTTGATTCTGTGGATGATTAAAGATCGGTAAGATCAATGACATATCCTTTGCCCCCACAGAGAAATCCCAACACTGAACCTGACAATGTGGCAGTGTCAGTCAACACTGGACTCATCCCCTCTCCAGCCTTAGGTTCTTTGGCCCAGGAGCTGGCAAAGTAACCTCCTTCTTGTTACCAAGTGTGTTAAACTAAATAACGGCCGCCAAAGATACACAGGTCCTAATCCCAGGAAACTGTGAACATTACTTTATACAGCAAAGTGGACTTTGCAGTTGTGCTTAAAAATGATTAAGATGTAATTACCTGAAACTTAGTAGCTTCAAACAACACAAATATGTTACCTTTCAATTCCGATGGTCAGTTGTCCAACATGAATCTCACTGGCTAAGGTCAAGGTGTTGGCAGGACTGAGTTCCTTTGGGAGGCTCTAGAGAAAAAACTATTCTCTCATCTTTTTCCAGCTTCCTTTCCAGCTTTCAAAGGCTACCTGTTCTCCTTGGCTCATGGCTCCATCCTTCAAAGCTGGCAAGGTTGAGCCAAGTCCTTCCAATGCTGACATTCCTCAGATTCTCCTTTCTAATTCTCTTTTCTACTTTCAAAGACTGTTGTGATTACAGTGCTCCAACAGGGATGATGTAGGATAATCTCCCTATCTTAAGATCAGCTGACTAGCAATCTTCACTCCCCTTTACCACATAACCTAACATAGTCACCAGTTCTGGGAGTTCAAACACCACCATCAGAGGGAGGGCCATTATTCTGCCTACCACAGAAGGAGATAGTAAGAGAATGTAGATATGATAAAGAAGTATGAACCAAGATTCATAAGAAGAAATGCTTAGTGCAGGTTTGAGGGACTCATAAGGAAAAAAAACTAGGGTTTCAAAAGGAGAACTGTGAGAAAAAACGCTAAAGAGGTAGTTTAGAACCAGGTGGGGAGCAAAGGGCTTTGAATGCCAGAATGGTGAAGGACTTTGTTGCATAAGCAAGAAGAAGCAGGATGTCTCTTGATGGGAGAGTGGTTTAAAAGTGTTGTCACGCATCTCTCTAACCTTATCTCCAATATGGCCCTGTGAAGTGAGGAGAGGGCTGACCCTGAGTGTGGGCATCTGGGGACAGGTGTAGAATTTATATGACCAAAACAGCAGGACACTGAAAGAGAGGAGGAAGAGAGAGGTTTTGAAGAACAAAACCGAGATTAACCCATTCATCACCTGCTCCCACCTTTTAATTCCCATTGAATAGGCCTGATTCCATTTTGATAGAAAACATGCCCAGCGCATGGTTCAGGAGGCTGTAGAATTGAGAGCTATTAAATACTAAAAAGACAAGGTGAGAAACAATTTGCAAAATCTCCTCTTTTTATAGACTGCAGCGATTGAGAAAAATTGAGTAAATTCCCCAGCTACCTCAACTGCAGTCTGTTTCAAGATTCCATCAATTTTTTACGGTACAATCAATATTTATGAATCCCCAAAGAAATGTCACAAAGAGAAACCCAGCACAACATTTTCTCAGTGGTTTGCAGAGATGTAACAGGGGGACCTAAATAACTTTTAAAATAATCTCAATGACAATCAAAGACTCTTCTATAGCCAATACGGTTTAATGTCGGTGTTTATATTAGCGCTGCTCTGCTGAGGGTGGGGGCAGGAAAGGGAAAACGCTGGGAGTTTAATCTGTCCAAAGGATGACACTTGGCTATAATAAGTATGCTATAATATGGTACTTAAAAATTCAAAGGAAGTGCTACATTAAAAAGTCCCTGGATTTTTTTTTTTTTTTTTAATGCATTAAAATATCCTCCATCGGTTAAGCAATAGATTTTTTCAGTCAGATGGAAAAAAAAAGATCTCTGGGGGGAAAAAACAGGCAAACAAATCCACATTGCTTTAATGGCTACTTTAGGTTTAATATCTAAACTTATTTAAATAACTCTGAGCCCTCCTGCTGAGAAATATTGAAACTAATGGATTCCTTTGTGCGTAAACTCCATTTAAATGTAGAGTTTAATTTCCCTTTCGGCTAAACCTGGGTGAAACTAGTTTTGAAATGTCCCTCTAAAAAACAGAAGAAAACCCCATCTAGAATATTTAGGGGGATTCCTTTATTTTATTTAAAATTAGTTTGGGGCATTAAAACTAAATAGCCAGCCGAAAGTGAGCCCACAGACCTGAGGAGTTTATACTGGAGCCCGAGGTGGGTGTTTGACACCTGCTGGTACCTGATTGTGCTCACCGCCCACTGAGGACTGAGAGCATCTGAGCCTCCTGCTCTCCCCATCCTTCTCTCTTTCTTTTATTTATTAGATCATAATCCATCCTTCTCTTAAAGATAACACTGGAAATTCCACCCTTGGAGCTTTGTCTCTGTGGCTTAAGGTTTGGTTTCTGTTCATGCAAATAGCCTCCTTAGGCAGTCACACTTCCCTGGGGCTGAGGACCATTTTGTGTACATGAATATGCATACTGGCCTGTGATGTCAGAATGGCAACTAAGACCTAGAAAATAATTGATGCTGCCCTTTCATTTGTCTCATAATGAAACAAAAGCTAGGCCCAGAGATAGGTGTTCTCATCCCATCCCAGGTGGGATGCCTGCCCAGGTGTCCTGGTTCCCAGGCCAGCATTCTCCCTTTGCCAGGACTGCATCTTACTTTCCCAGGCCCTTGGTACTCGTGCCTGTGCTTCCTGTCATTAACCCGCGTGCTGCATACACCTAAATGGAGGATAGGGTTGAAAACGTAATGGGCTTCTTTGCACCACGCCAGACAGTAGAGAATGAGAATGTTAGGCTTGTCACCAAAGGATTCCTTAAGCTGTACAGATGAAATGCAAGTTATTAAGATGTAACTTGTATATAATTCTTTTCCTCGCTCTCTCCAGTGTAAAACAGCTACCCAAAGCGTGCCCGCCTGGTGACAGACAGGCTTCTCCGCTAGCCAGGATGATTTGTGGACAATTGTACAATATCTACTAGTGATTTAAAGCTGAGAGGGAGAGAATGCGGTGAAGATCTTCAGTATGTCTCTATGATAGACAAGAGCCCAGTGACAGAAGGCAGGAGTTCTGGTTTCTGGTCCCAGTTCCTTCTCTGACCAGCCCTGGAAACTGGCCCTGCTTCCTCTTGAGTATCACTTGCACCATCTGTTAAATGAGGGAAAAGATAGCAATGACTTAGCATAGCAAAGGCAAGACCCTGCAGCAGACCATGTGGGGAGATTCCTCAGGCTAGAGGATTTGACTGTAATTACATTATAACCTGACAGAAAGATAAAGATAAAGAAGTTTTGTGGTCCAGTTTTAGCATAAGCGCACACATTTCATCACACATACACACACCAGCGCTGAGGTCAAGATCCATTAGCAGATTTCCCTTTATAGGTGACCTAGAAAATGTGGGGGTTAAACATGAACCACAGTCTGAGGTGGTCCTGCCAGCAGAAAGGCACTTAACAGTCCTGCCTCTCAGCCTCCATCAGATGGCCTGTGCAGTGTGATCCGAGGGGCACCACAAACTCCATGCTCTAAAAATTTTACCCTCACCAGCCTGGAACCACCACATCAATTCACACCTATGGATAAGAACATTCAAAATTTGAGTTCAAATGCAGAACTAGTACCCAGGAGAGACACTGCTATTGTTATCCATTAACACCTTAGCTAGAATCAATTTATCTGTCACCTGACAGAGTGCTGAGGAATGTAGCAGTTTCCACTAGAAGAGGAGAGAGGCATAAGATGGACCTCAGCTGCCATCCAGGACAGGAAGGGCCAGTCTGGAATGAAGTCTGGGGTCAGTGGAAGTTGGGACAGTGGGGAAGGTACTCTAGGGTGGTGGAGAGAGACCCTGAAAGCAACTGCTCATCCCATTCAGAGTGTTCTGAAGACTGGCCCCAGCACCAGCAGTGCCCAGGGCATGGCCAGGTGCTGCTCTGTGCTCAGAGCTCTGAAGGCCTCTGAGAAGCAAAAGAAATGACTCCTGCTCATCAGGTGTTTACGATCCAGCTGGGGTGATAAAACATTATGAAATTCAGTAGAAACTGGAAGGATGAGGAGACTCAGAGCAGCTCAGAAGAGAAACAGACTAACTGGGCTGGTGGGAAAGGCTTTGGGGGTAGGAGTGAGAGACTAGGTGGAAAAGGGCCATCCAGGGCCAGCCAGACAGAGTTGAGCAGAGGGAACAACGGAGAGGACCCAGGGCTAATGGGTGTGGCTCCAGAATGTCACATCAGTCATGAGGCCTCCTTTTGAGTTGAAGTGTTATGTGAGTCGTAGGCCAAGACTCAGACCCCACCCACAGTGGTCAGAGTCCAAACCATAGCCGGCGGGTGGACGGAATACCTTCCCTCCCAGCCCCATCCTCAGAGCAGCTCGGTCCTAACTCCTGTGCTTTTTAATCAACACAGAAGCCCAGCACAGGGAGTCAGAGCCAGAGAGCCCTCAGAAAGCTTCTCTTTCAGGAGTTCTTATTTTTTAAGTCACAGTTCCTTCAAGGATCAGATGGTAAGTATGGACCAATCCTTCCCATGAAAAACATGCACCTATGAAATACACATATAATTTCACAGGGTTCAAAGTCGAAGACCACTTGGAACCAATCCTTGAACACCAATTAGCAGTGTCTAGTCTAATTCTTTTGTTGTTCAGAGGAGAGCACCTGGAGTTGAAAAGTAACATCCCCCAGGTTTCACCCTAGTTATAACTGCACCAGCACTAGGCTCCCCTTTCTCCCAGTGCAGTGGTCTTTGGCAGTTTGTATAGACCCATTAGCATTGTTAGGTATCTTTTCATATTTGTATTGACCACTGCAGAAAATGCTATGACAAACCATCTCAACACCCAGTGGCTTAAAATGATAAGCATTCACTTAGCTCTTGAGTCTTCAGGTCAAAGATGTAGGCTGAACTCAGTGGGGTGATTTTTCTGGTCTCATTTGAGGCTACTCATCTGGGGACCAGCTGGCTAGTGGCAGATCTGTACTGGCTCCCTTCCACGTGTCTCTCTTTTCCATCAGGCCTAGCATCCAGGGCCGTGTTTGCTAACATCTCATTGACAAAAGCAGGTCACTTGATTGATCACAATGTCCCGTCATGGAACAGATTATTAGTCCATGATGAGAGGGTCCTGCAAAGCTATATGAAAAAGTATGTAGCAGCAGACAATGGTGAAGAATTTTGGGGAAATGAAGGCATCTACTATGCAGGGTTCATATTCCCCAAATATATCATGTGTTACCCAAGGACCAGGACTGTATTGCATTCATTCCCGTGATCTAATCACCATGCCTGGAACAGAGGGAGTGTACTGATTATTGGATTGATTGATGTGAGTACTGAGCATAAATGGCCCAATCCAACTAAGCTTCAGGCAGAGAACGATCAGCCTTTCTGTGGAGCTTCATCCTTTCCCTGGAACTAATGTGCCAGGGCCAATGAGTAATCAAAGGCCTTGACCCTTAAAAGAGAAGAAAACTAGCCTGCATGAATTTCACAAAGATTAGTTTGTCTATGGCATTCCATGTCCCTCTAACCTCCCGATGGTGCTGCTTGACCCTCTCAGACAAGGTATCCTTGCTGTGCCCTAGCTACGAAAATCCCTCCTTGCAATATCCTGTTTTAGCCCATTCCCAGCTGGTTCTCTCAGATTCAAAATCCTTACAACAGAACTGCCAATTCACCCAGTCCTGGATGTTAAGAAAGCAATCTGATTAAACCCTCCTTGGACATGACCACAAAGTTATTTTTGTATCTTGTAGCTTTATGTTTGCCCTCGCCTCCCTCCACCTACCACACTCTATGTGCATACACACTCACATACACACACACACACACACACACATGCGCACACATGCGCACACACTTCTCTCCTGCTCCAGCCATTTCTCCTTAGCTGTTAGAAGAGGAAATTCTTATCTTCACCTCCCGATGGTCCTCCAGGTTTCTGGAGAGAATGGGTCTGTAAATGGTACAGGACAGGCTACATGCATGGTTTTCTTCAAAGAAGTAGCCCACCACCCAGTTCCTTCCCCTAAAAACAGGACATTAGAATTTCTGCAGGACACATTGTTGGTTAAATCACCCTTGCTACCTTAGCCATAGAAAATCTGATCCACATTCAGTGCACGAGCTGAAGCAATCATAAATGGTCCAAGCACCAAGGTACCCCTAAGGCAGGCTGGTTTATATTCTGCCATGCAGGGGCCCTTCTACCAAATTGTACAAATTAGCCCACTTAAATCCTCTGCTTGGGGAGATTGATTAGTAGCTGATGAGGGCATACATATCTTGATCTACCCCATATTCCAGTGAGTCCTTGAAATGTACCTATAACACTAAAAGCATTCATGTTCTTAGGAAGAATAGTTCTTAGGAACCTGGATGGTAGAAAGAGGGAGGGTCACAAAAGTTTTCTTCTAGCTTAGAGCTACACCTACTCACAAGTAGTTCCATATGTTCTTATTTTGAATATGTTTTCTTAAACAAAGAATTCATTTTATTGATGTCACTGACTAGCTTACCATTGATTGTTAATTACTTGCAGTCCCATATGAGTATCATCAGGTTAACTTAGTTTCTATTTTATATAATTAACACCACTGAACACCTCTCCTTCATCTTCTGCCTTTCCAGTCTATTGGTCACACGGCATAGTCATCCACCCCATAAACAAACACTCTGAGGGCACTCACAGGAAGACTGGGAGACTCATTATCCTTGCCGATCTGGCCCAGAGTTAGAATCCCTGCTGGGGGTATTACTTTCCAATATATGGGGCCCATGTTCACGCTGTTGAAATGTTTTTTAATTAAGAATCTTTTTTTCTGTCTTATGCATAAATTAATCAAGGTAATTATTGTAGCATTATTATTATTACATTGTACTTATAGAGCACTTACCTCTAAGGTGTTCAAAGTAGTTTATAGATTTTTTTAATCTAATGAACTCCAGTAGCCTCTAGGCAAGATGGAGAGCAGAGCAGGGATTATTAGAGTCACAATGTAGTCAGAGAAAATGGGTCAGGCCACAAGTAGGGGTGGCTGTGGGTGGCCGCAAACTAACTCATTCAGATCCATGCTCTCCACTGTCTGTGGAGGAGTAAGGGGCAGGCGGAGGGATGCCTTGGGGGAAGAAAGTGCTTCTTCTACATCTACAGAAGCTGCATTCAGACAGCACCTTTGGAGCCCAGAGAGCTGCTCCAGCAGGATTGGGGCTGAGAAAACAGACAGGAACTGCCAACTGCTCTCCCTCTTCTTTCCCTGTTTCCACTTGTCCTTAAGTCTGACCAAGTTCCCAAACCAGCTGCGACTTTCTAGAGCTAGAAGTGAAGAGTGTAAGGAGAGAGGAGGGAAACTTCCTCTGTGCTTGGCATCAGCATCTGTTTACTCTGACCTTGACTCACACTGCCATAATTTCACAATGCTCTACATATCTTGAGAGCAGTAGAGCAGGGTATGGGCACAGAGGAAGCTCCAAGGTGGCTGGGGACAACCCGTGTGCTGATGGAGATAGGGGAGGGGACTCCAGCCCTCTGTAATCTGACCAGGGGGCAATAGGAGATAGCAGCATCATGTCAGAGCCTTGAGTTTAAACTTCTGGACTAAAAAATTTTGGACTAAAAAATGTAGACTGTGTAGTGGGTGACTCAGAATGTTAACTGCATACACAAAACAATAATAATAATAACAACAACAGTAATACCAAGGGGGAGATCGTGCATATCTGTTTCCGGGTTCCCCACGCAGGAGATTGCCAGGGTATGTTTGACTGTCAACATTCACATTGTTATAACTCAACAGAATCCAGTGCTCGGTCATCAGCATGTCAGCAAATGTGGTGCTTCTAGAGGAGATAAATGGCAACTGAAAATGAATGGAGAAGATCTAGTGGTACATTGGTCACTGGTAGGATCTCTGCCTCCAGGAGATGCTTTTTGATTTCATTAAGCAGATCCAAGTCATGGCAATACACCTGCTCCCTCAGCACAGGAAACCTCTCCCCTCCCCTTGCCTTCTTTGCCTGCCTTGGTCAACTCATCCTTTCAGTTTCAGCTCAAACATCACTCCTTTATTTTATATAATAATTATTTTTGACAATAATGCCTATCTCTTAAGGACCAGGCACTATTCTGGGCACTAGATAGAGCAGCAATAAAATGGATTGAAAAAAAATTCTTGCCTTCTCTTTATGGGGAAGGAAATGATAATAAAGAAATAACAAATTATCAAGTAAGTTAGAAAGCTATTGGTGCTAAGGATGAACAGAAATATGGAAAATAAGCGATTTTAATAGGGTGGTTAGTGAACACCTTTGATCAAGAACTCGAATGAGATGGGAGGGTGAGCTGTGCAAGTTGGGGGCAGTATTCCAAGTAAAGGGAACAGGAAGTGCAAGGTCCCAAGACCAGACGATGGCCGACCCCTTCTAGGCGTCTGCAGGAAGTAAAGTGCTTTCAGAAACAGAAAATAATAAGCGTTGCCAAAGGAGCTGGAGATTTGTGCATTGTGCACTATTAGTGCATTATTAGTGGAAATGTTAAATGTGAACCTGCTGTGGGAAACAGCCTGGCAGGTCCTCAAAAAGTTAATCATAAAATTATCAAATGGTCCAGTAATTCCACTGTAGGTATAGACCCCAAAGAATTAAAATCAGCCAATTCAACAGATTCTTGCATAAATGCTTCATAGCAGCATTATTCACAATAACCATAGGTGGAAACTACCCCAGTGCCCATCAATAGATGAATGAATAAACAAAATGTGGTGTATCATATAATGGGTATTACTCAGTAGACCAGGATGTAAGTCATGGGTGGGAGTTCTGGGGAGTGACATAATATGACCACCTTTTAATAGATTTCAGTGTTAAGAAGAGAGCAAAGGGGGCAAGGATAGAAGCAGGAAGATCAAGGAAGAGGAGGCAGCTATTGCAACATTCTCAGCAAGAGATGACAATGGCATGGTAATGCAGATGACAAAGAAAAGTCATGTGCTGGATGTATTTTTCAGGTAAAGATAAATGTACTTGTCAACAAAGTGAATGTGGAGCATAGAAGAAGAGAAAATTTTAGGATGATTCAAAAGTTTTTTGATGTGAGCAACTGGAAAATGATGTTACCACTAACAGAAAAATAGGAAAATGGCACAGAACGCAGATGTGTGGATGAGGAGATCAATACCTCAGTATGGAATATGGGAAGTTTTAAATGCTTACTAACCATCCAAGTACAGATGTCTAGAAGGTAATGAGTAGATGGGTCTTGAATTTGGGAGAGTAGGTCAGGATAGAGTTAACATTTTTAGAGTCATCGCATATAGTTGAGATGGGATGAGACCACCCAGGAGTGAGTGTACACAGACCCCAGGACTCAGCCCTGGGGGTCCCAACATCAAGTGGTCAGGGAGATGAGGAAGTTGAGAAGCAGCAGCAAGGGCAGCAGGAAGAAAGCAGGGGTGTTGGGTGTCCTGGAAGCCAAGTGAAGAAAGTGTTTTCAGGAGAAAGAGTGATCAGCTGTGTTCAATGCTGCTGAGGGTTGAAATAAATGAGAACTGAGAACTGGCAATTAGATCTAGAAACACAGTGACTTGGCAAGGACAGCCAGTGTGGAGGAGAGGCAAAACCCACTCAGGGCATTCTCAAGTGAGAATGGAAGGAGAGAAATTGGACAGCAAGTACAGGGAAGCATTTTGCTAATAAAAGGAACAGAAAGATGGAAGAGTTCATGGAGATAAAAGGGGTGGGAGTGGAAGTTCAGGAGTTCAGAAACCTCCCCCACCCCTTCTGGCTGATGAGATTCCCCCTGCCCTGGATTCACACCCTGACCTATATGTGTCCACCTCCCAAATGGGCCGCAAACTCCTGCAGGGCAGGAAGTGCATCTCAATCATCTCTGAGTCCCTGGGATCTAGCAATGTGTCTAATATTCAATGGTGCTCAGAGAATATTTGCTAGATCAAACTCAATTCAGATGTGAGCAGAGGCAGATTGATCTGCAAAGAAGTAAACATTAGTGAGGAAAAAGGAAAGAAGAATATTCAGCAAGTCATCTGAATGTGATATGAGATCAGGTCCTGGGATCTTCTTTAGATTTTAGAGGGAAAACTTCATGCTTTTAATAAACAAGATAGAGCTCTTGAATCCATTTCCTTCATCTAATACTCATCTTCTGCCATAGTCAAGTGTGGATTAGCATAGCCTGTGAAACCAATGCCGCTAGCAGGAATGCACCATATCTTAGCAAGTTGATGCCTAGTGCCAGCAAAGGCTCGGTTCATTGGCCAAATTCAAGTCAATTGAATTTGAATTCAAGTGACTAGCAGAAAGTTGCTGGCCCTGTGTATTTCTTGACTTTCTGTCACTTGTGTGAAGATGTTTAGACAATAGGTATCTAGACGGAGATGGATTTGTACTTTTGTACTTTTCCACCGTCTAGAGAGAAGGGGCCCATATTCTCCCTAAAAGGCTGAGAGCTGTAATGACTCTTACAGCTAAGTGACAGCTTGACAGCTAATGTTTAAGTCTGTGCCAACCACTATATTAAAGCCTTTTACATGTATTAATGCATTTAATTCTCTCAACACCTTCATAAAATAGATTATATTATTGGCCCTATTCTCTGGTTGAGAAAATTAAGCACACAGAAATTAGATTAGTTGTCCAAGGGTATGTAGCTTATGAGAAGCCATTTGGCCCCAATGTCTATGCTTTGGACCACAGCCTGATACTGCCTCCTTCACCTCTGAAAGAGTCCAGGTTCACAGGAAAGGCAATAAAACTTGCATTTGCTCCCATCTGGTGAGTTGGTGTTCTCTATGTAAGGGCCCACTTGATTGGAAGAAAAGAACCAGTTCTTGCTTTCACCTTTGAAACTAAAAAACTATTCTTTAGAAGATTAAATATACATGTATATCCTTAGACCCTTAGATGAATCATTAGCCTGTTCTAAGCCATAGTTATCCACCCAGAAAGAGATCTTACCCACCCTACATTACAAGTGACTGTGGTCAGTTTCAGAATGAGGGCCAGTGGAAAAGAGTATGGCCTAAGAGAGATGAGATCCAAGGTCCGGTCTAGCTCTGCCTCTGACTTCCAGATGCCTAGAAAATGTTACTGAACCTTGCCAGAACCTCCTGGACTCAGCTGCAAAACAAAGACATTTGGCCTCTAATAGCGTTCCCCATACTGATATTTTCCATTTGCTATGAAATGAATCATAACCATTCATTGTTTAATTTTCTGGGGTGTTGTTCCCTTATGTTGTGTGTTGAAGTTGCCATTGCCACGGCACACTAGACCCTCCAGCCTGGACCCATCACTGGGTGCAGCTTGAGGTCTCATTAAGACATTATGCACAGAGCAATGACCCCCCACCCACATCTATGCCCTCAGAGGCACCCTAAACAGCTAGCATGCTCAAGGGCCCAAAATCATTTTTTGGTGAAACACCTTCATTTCAGTATCTTCTAATCTAGAAATCTTATAATTCTGGAGAAAACCTAGCATTTGTGGAAGACCTGGGGGAACACAAATAAATCTTTTGTTTCAAACGTTTTGTCCATTTTAATGTCATGTGTTTTTGTAGCTTCATATCTCAATAAATATTTATTCTACTGTGTTGTGGTATATACTGATCGATGGAGAATTTTGTACTCTATACATTGATGCTGTTCATTTTTTTCTACTTTTAAT